>MU225783.1:2489144-2566354 GCA_018584345.1 Thuja plicata
GCAGTAGATTAGATGTATGAATGGTTAAAGAATATAAATGTGCAGAAATGTTTTAAAGTTCTAAGTGTTACTGATTCACCCCTCCCCTCTCAGTAACTCTGTTAGTCCTGAATATTTCCAACACTACAATTCTACACTCACTCTGGCATCCATTCCCTTAGTTATGTTTAGATACAATTCAGTGCATTCTCCAGCCAAAATATTTGTCACTGATATGCAAAATCGACATGAAAATTCTTTGAAATATGTCATTATCAACCCTAAAATATGTACGCTTGATTCCACAAAGACACCAGAGCTAGAGTTCATGTTCAATTTGCAAATTTGGGTCTCCACAATTTATGGAACCCTGATCATTATAAAAATTCTAAGGCATCTTCAGCACCAGATACATAATAATCATAAACAATCTTGGGTAACTTTTCCTTGGCAACAACTTTATACTCTTGAACATTCATGATCTCCATATCTGATCACCCATTGCTGCTCTCTTCCGTAATCACCAACATGATCAATTCACTACTCCAGCTTGTCCAATTTTTGTTGATTTCTCAAACACCTGCTTTCTTTCTTGGAAACATATATACATGCAGTCTTCATGATATAGTTTTACTGATAATTTTACTCATTATAGATTGCATTCATGATTTACTTAAAAATGGAGGTAGTTGTTACTCCTATTGGTAGTTGTTATTTAATGCATTATAGATTGCATTCTGGATTCAATGTGTATTTTTTGAGTCAAACTCATTGACCCATGTTTCATGAGTAGTACTTCATCCATGAGTTTGACAAGAACTAATTGCCTTGTGTCAGCTGCAATTAACAAATTAGTGTCACAAAAATTATTGATGTGTCGACAATGACTTGGAAGTTGTTACTCACCAGAGTGTAGGTGAGACAAGTTTCAAAAAACCTAGTACTTTTATTTTCATTTTTATTATCAATGATATATAATTTATTATTTAATATTTTTGTTGTGGGAGTGGAGCGAGCCTTGCTTTTCTCCGTCTTCCTTACAATTCCTCTCATTACTTCTTCTCCACTTCAAAAAAAATTGGGAGTGCCTAGGAAAGATGAATCTACTCTACTATACCCTTTTCGGGCCAAGAAGGAGAGTGGTTTCGATCCATGCCTTTGATTCCCTTTATTCAAGTGTACTCTACATATTATATTTTTTTTGAAACCCTATAACACCATCATTTGATTCTGGAGATAGCGGAGAAGAAATTAGTCACGCAAAAAGTGTCCACGACCAAGAAGCATAATAGTTGCAGAGTGAGAAAGATGATGATGATGCATTCACTATTTAGATCAAGGGAAATCAAAGGAATGGATCGAAAACCACTATTCCAATTGTTTGAAGTGGAGAAGAATTAATGAGAGGAATTTTAAGGATGATGGAGAAAAGTAACATCAACTCCACCCCCACAAAAAAAATATTAAATAATAAATTATACATTGATAATGAAAATGAAAATAAAAGTAGCAGGTTTGTTGAACCTTGTCTCACCTACGGTCTTGAGAGTAACAAATTACAAGTCATTGTCAACACATCAATGATTTTTGTGACCCCTAGTCTCTGTCTACATGACATCATTGGTGAACCATGTTACTCATGCATCCATTGCATTCAAACCAACTCCATGAATAAATTCAATCCTATCCCCATAGATTTCCTGTATAATTCTTACCTATTTGAGCTCCACGCCCTTGTTCCATGATCCATCATAATCCCTTTGTCATTGTACTCAATTTCTAACTCGGTTGTACCACCATACCACTATGCCTATGGATCATATCCCCATTAAATCATGCACCACAACTCACTTTCAATCAGCTTCCCAAGAATCATTTGTGACATCCAATGAAAGACAAGCCTACACCAAAATCACTTGTGCAAGCCTTAACTTTCCCAAGTTCACACGCATCAACCTTTGGCCCTGTCGACTTCATGTTGAGTCACTCTTCTTGCATGTTGAATGACCTCATGGTATGCCCCGCATCATTCCCTATCCGCAAAAACTCAACCCAAAATGCCCACCAACATCCATCTATGAAAGTACATGCAAAACCTTGTGCCACACTTAGTACTTGCAGCAACCTACCTCATATCATGTACGAAACACAATCCTACACCAAATTGTACTAAACAACACCATCAAAAAATTTTAGTAAAAAATATAGGTCGCATCATAATTTTGACACCAATGAAAACATAAACTGATGATGATGTTGTACATCGTCAACATAATAGTTTGTCTGATTGGCATTGTAATTCTGACAATTTTGCAAACATAAACCGATGACGGTGATGTACATCCAACAACACTGTCATTGAAATATTTTGTCTAATTGGTGTCATAATTTCAATAATATTGCAAATATAAAATGATGACGATGTTGTACATCCAACAACACTATCTTCAAAATAGTTCATCTGATTGGCATCGTAATTTTGACAATATTTCAAACATAAACTGATTCATAGCTCATTGAAATAGTTCATTTGATTGGCATCATAATTCTTATAATATTGTAAACATAAACCGATAGGGATAGGGTCAGAAATTGGACCCAAATTCTCTAAAAGTAGACTTGCATTTTCCGATGTCATTTCGGTCAGAATTTAGACAACCATGGGTACATCAAATTTTTTGACTAAATATTTGTGACAGCTCGGTTAGTCAAAATTCTGACTAATGGAGGTTGGAATTTTTACTAATGACCTTCACAAAAAGGACCCAAATGTATTAGTGACAAAAAGAACCCTGACCTTATCTGTCATTTATTTTTCATCAATGATATTTTTAGGAAGATCTGGCTTCTGTGACATTAATAAAATTAACTTCTCAAAAAATGAATTGTATGGAGACCATGAATTAAATATTGGGGTTAGTAAATTCAATGCTTCATTACAATTGTGCTTTGCACCTTGCAATACCAAATGTTAACTATATACATTGGGGGTCTTATCTTTTATCACATCAATCCTATGCCCTAGCACCTTTCTCAGGACCCCATACTCTACTTCTTTCTTTATTTTATTAGTGTCCTCACTAATGTGTATATGTTCTGATACCATAGTTTGGGCTATTTCCCCTACCTTCTCTGTTTGGTTTCTAACTTCAGCAAGAGTAATGGTGGCTTCCTTATATTTCTCCAACTGTTCTTTCAGGCCACTTATGGTCTCCTCAAGAAAATAAACCCTTTTCAAAGCATGTTCATATTCATGTCGCACCTTACATTTTCTTTGAAGGATCTAGCCAATTGGATCTCTAAATATTCAACCTTTGCAACATTCATGAATGATACATGATGCAATAGGTTGGCTACTTCTGACCCTTTTGTATCTTTGGACTTCCATAAAAATTTAGTGCCCTCTATTATGTTATGTACATCCATTATCCTATGCTTTTGTGATGTTGGGGCAACACTCCAAATTGCAAGGGTTTTGTTTTCTAAGGAAACTAGATCCCCTTTGCAGTCCCCCTTCTCCAAATTCTTCATGTCCTACATAATTTTCCTGTCTCTTTATCTGATCAATTAAAAAAGAAGATTTCAAATCCCAATAAGTTATTAACAAAATTCCACTTCTTTTCACCATATCACTAGCCTCCTCTACAGTCACGATTTCACTTTCAGGATCAGAGGCTTGGAGTTTCTCTATAAGTTCAGCCTTCTTGTCTTCTGATTCATCTTGATTCAAGGCTAATGTCAGTTCACTCTATTTTATTTTAAACAAAAATATTTTAAATTCTTTGGACTTGATAAAGTCCTCATATTTCATAAATTCAGTTGCATGTATGATATTATCATCAATCTTTTTTATAGCTAGCTAAGTGTCATCTATCCTTTCTCCTTCTTCAACCCAAGAACTGAAATTTTTTTGTCTTAAGTCAGCAAAATACTGACTAGTACCAGGGATAATTTTCTTGCTTTTCTCCTTTACTTGTGGTGGAATACTTTTAATTCTTCACCTTTTGGCGGGTCTTTCCATAAAAGAAGTAGAAGGGCCCTACCCCTCATCTATTTCCATTGCACCTTCTCCCAAAACTGCTTCCTCCTCAGTGTCCTCAAGATTCAACTTGTCTTCCTCAGCAACAGGAAGATCAGGATTTTTTGATATTATATCATGATAAACATCTAAATATTTATCAATATTAGGAATGTACTTTTCCTCTACATGAAATCTAGGGAAGGAAGGGTTATGTTTCCTAAAATCTTCCTCCACTCTTAGTATATCCTTCCAATTCCTTATTCTTTCTTTTGCTTCATTTTCATTCAAGATGTTTCTAATCAAATCTTCTTCCATCAGGGGTTGATTTTGAGGCATTGGATGGTTTCTCATAGTCCTCAAGATCTACCTCATAAAATCTTCTGGATCATAAACCCTTGCCTTCCTGGAAGGTAACCTATAATGCCTAAGGAAATCATGAATAGGGTCTAGGGCATTCCTCCCTACAGTGAAGTCTCTTATATGTCATGTTCTTGGAAATAGTGTCCCCTTATGTTTCCCAACTAGGTATTCTCTCTCCGCCATGACAATTGCCATAAAAAATCAATGGTACCCAACCTATTAGGAATAAATTTAGGCAGTATGTGGGGTGTTTGGGGATATCCATAAACTCTCATATTAGAAAAAATGTCAAACAAGAAAACATCACCCCAATTTTGTTGTACAAAGGAGTTTATAATAGCACCCTTTGGCCTAATTAATCTCCTAATAAGGGAAGGAACCCTTTCTTGATCCACTCCTAACAAATTAAAAATAGGAGAACAAAATCATCTTAGAATGAAATTAAATTTGAATAATGATAAGATTTATCCCATAACCTGGTCCAAAGTTGCACTGATAGGGTTTCTCCATATTCCTTAATGGCATTGATGAAGTCTGAGTTGATATGGCCAATGTTTTGATACAAGATGAGATGCATCAAGATGGAGTATTGCTTGAATTTAAAATCTTTTAGGATCTCCTTGGCCACAAGCATCTGTGTATGAATTTTATCAATTATGTAGCCAACATAATTGAACTCATTTTTTGTGTACATATCTTGGATATCGGATGCCCTCACCAAGATATTGGGCATCACAGTTAGTTATCCATCCATCCACAAAACCTTGTGCAACCCATAGATAGTATTCTTGAAAACCCCCATAATAGGTCAACATCATATGGTGGTGGCATCTTCTTGGGTAAAATTCCAGCTTCCTTCTTCTCCTTGGGAAAAAATTTAGGTAATATCTTTCCCTTGTAATAATTTGATTGTTTGTGAAACAGGGCATCTTTGGCCTCCAAATCTATATCCACACTCATGGCCCCTGTTAGGTAAAAAACCTAATTGAATGAGGATCTGTAAAGCATGCATAATGTTGACCAGTTCTTTCTTCCAAAAACTTATGTTATAAGGTCATAGGTCTTAATAAGTGCCTTCATCATATCAATGTCAAAAAAACTTCAAGGGCAATTAATTTTCCTAAATTTCTCTCCCAGGGGTTGCACACACGTGGTTCCCTAACCCTATTTTTGTATAAAAAATTAAAGAGCTCATAACCTGAAGTGTTAGGACATATTGCATCTCTGGAGAAGTTGTATGGATCCCTCCATACCCGATCATTTGAAGATTGTGCATTTGAAGTTCCTGGAAACAATTTTATACATTCTTCAAGAAACACTACAGGTTTCTTTGTCTTTGTTGAGGATTTTTGTGCTATCACTTCAATGACATCAGGTGATCTTTTCTCTTCCATTTCTCTGTATCACACAATTGAAAATTATGAAAGCTCTATGAAATTATGAATGCTATTTCTGCAAATGCTACTGAGAACTCACTGGAAATGCTCTGGTGATCTGAATGTTGTGTTAATGGTAAATTATCCCTCACTCTGTATTGCTTTAATATCCAAGCCTGCGTACCTCAACTATTACATTACCTTTCCATAAATTATGCATGCATGGATTTGGAAAAAATCATAAAAACATCTCTTTCAATTCAGTTTTCCATAATATAAATTCCATGCACCTTTTGTTTATAAAAAATTGTATTATTGCATAAGCTAAACTGAAAAATTAAATCAAGGAAGATATATAAAATTAAAAATTGTATTCATCAGATCCTCATATTTCAACCTTGAGAATTCATGCAAAGAATAAAATGTTTCGTCTCATCTTCGCAATTACTAATCTCATACCTTTCTTAACCTTGAGCAGTTGTGCAATGCATATGATAGTCAATGTACCTTTCTCAACTTCAGAGCCTTTATAACCTTTCTATCATTTACCCTTGAGAATTTGTGCAAAGATTATCTCAGCATCTTCTCAACTTCTCAACGATTTGAAAAGAAAAGCTGGGCTAGGCCTCTTAGTGACTTCTCAACATCATTTGATTCTTTCTTTTCCCAGTTGAGAAGTGTCATTTCACATTAATTGCTAAATGCTAAACTTCGGAACAACAATTCTTCTCATGATAAAAAGACTCAAGAACTGATGCAAAGACTCATTTTTCAACTTCTCAACATGAAAACTTAAAGGATGCAACCACTCGACATGATTAATGATGTAACATTTTATACTTGAGATGTTTCTCATAACATGTATTCTAGACTTCAGAATTGCTAACCTATAACATTGACATAGTGTTGAGATGTTGAGAAACCCTAATGCACGACTTCGTGACTTGAAACGCGACTTCCCCAGATGACTTGAGAAGTAACACATAACTATATTTGTGACTTCGCGACTTCAAACTAGGGCTTTATGCATGAATTCCCAATGATGAGAAAATGTGATTTAACACACACAAAAATTTAAGCACTAATATTACTTAAAACTTATGTTATAACTATCGTACTTAATAACTTATATTTTTAAAAATATAAGTGGTTCTTGGTAAATTGTAGAGTGGCACTATACGGACTCTTAGGAGTCAGGACTGAGCTGGCAGCCTTTATGTGCTAATCTTTTGTACAAATTGTGGGTGTTAAATAGGTAAGATAGGCTTTAGGCTTGTGCATTCACTTTATATTTGATCAAAAATAGAATGGATACGCCAATTAAGATGAAGGGTGGGAAGAGAGAAATGTCTTTCTGGGGTAAGATTACAGAGCAAAAGCTAGCTAAAATCTTGAAGGGTAAACATAGATTAATCTTAAGAGAAATTATGAAGATTGTGGGAGAGGAGTTTTCAAAGATTGAAGCCCACCCAAGGAACAATACTGAGGTAATAGCCATGTTTGTTTCTACTATTTTACACATTGACAAAGATAAAGCAACAATAAGTGAGTTATGTTCTAGTCTATTCAAGAAATATTTTCTGGAAGAACTAGACTTGGTATTGAATAATATTGATGATAACTTATGTATTCATGCATGCAACGAATATGGTATTATCGATAAATTGATTCAGGTATATCCTATCCTTGTGATTAAAGATCCCAAAAATTTTGAGGAAAGACATCCAAAAATTAAGCGGAACTGGATGTTTCTGCTTAGTATAATACATGTGAGGGTTTTTTAGGAATGGAATGGTCTTGAGTGGTTTCTTAATGAGGATGAAATTGATAAAAGTGATGAGGAGAATGGAAGGGATGGAGAAAAGAAATGCATAAATTAAGATGCCTCTGATCACAAACAGGACTCGGCATGACTTAAGTACTAGATGTTAAGTTTTTTTATAAACTATGTTTTGTTTTCCGTGGCTGATTAAGATAAGGAATGTAAAAGTTAGATATGATAATACTCTATTAAAGATATACAAAATTTATTAGTAAGCATAATAGATGAAAAATATAGAAGTTATTAAGAATACTTTGGAAGAAATTACTGTATATGGGTGCAGATAAATTTATAGATATATATGAGATCTATTTATATATTGATAAATATTGATAGTTTATGAATTCTGGTAGATAAAACTATGGGTATTTACAAGAATTTAGTTTTAAAGAACATGAGTAATACGTAGTAATAGTAAGAATTGAGTACAGAAAGATAATAGCTTTCAGGATAAGGATATGTTTTTTCTAGAATAAAAGATTAAGATGAAAGATGATAGAGTTATTTTAAGTTGATTACCATGAATCTTCAATTCTATAAATATGTTAGACTAGATTTTTTAGGATAATGGAAAGGGTGTGTAGTGAGAGGGGAGGGGTGAATGAGTAAATCTTGTAAACATTATTCTTCACTAACTGATTGAGTAAATTCTCATATACCAAACATGTAGTATCAATGCTGAAATGTAAATTCATCTAAAGTAAACAATAAACATACATAAGATTAAGTACTCATGACACTAGTATTTTGGTATCGCAGAAAACCCCTGTTGCAAGGTAAAAACTACGGTGGGGATGAGACCCACAAAACTTCACTACTGCAGAAATAAAGATAGCCTATTAAAGCTTTACAAAATGATCACTTTTGATGATCTTACCCTGTTAGGAGTAATAATCAGATCGATTAGATCTACCTCATGTGAGGATTTTACAACACAATCTATGTGTGCACTCAGTTAAGAGATTTACAATAAGATTGTTAAGTCTACTCTGTTAAGAGATTTAGGGTCTATTACAATTGTAAGAGAGTAACAGAAGTCTGATATGAAACATATACAATCTCAATATTGCTGATATAGATCCATTAAGTTAATACAAAAATATATCACCTCAATGTGAATGATAATACCTTCTGCTCTGTTGTATGCGGTAGTCTTGCCTTAGTTTTGTAAACTGATTTCTGCAATGTAGTCTCTTTCTCTGAAAATCCCTTGTCTGATCTCTGATGTTTGTATTATGGTGGCTACTTGATCATTTCTTTATCAACATACATTACAAAATTTGACATCTATACATTTATATATCAAACAATATCACCTAATTAGGGTTTAACAATTACATCCTTATCCTAAAATCAACGGTGTACATAATTTACCTTGATCGTCTACACATAGGAGACATAAATAATTAATGTTGTAAATTTGTAATTAATGTCCTCCTTGATCATATAAACCGTTATCTAGGTCGGCTAAAAAGTTGTTACATCGAATGTTGTGCCATAACAAACTTTTAGGTGGTCTCTTTTTCACTCGGTGTTGCTATCTCTTGGTGCTTGGTGTTGTCTGTGTATCTTGGTTATACTGGTGTTCAGTTATGTTGTGTAGCTTAGTGTTGTCTTCTATTTGGTATAGTCTATCTACTCGGTAATCACTGTGCTCAGTGGACTCTGGGCACAATCAGTGCTCTCAATTGACACTTCACTTTGGTGATTAAACTAAATATCCTATTTGTGACTCTGTTACCGACTATCCATTATGACTTCTTGATAACTAATGACAACTTCAATGTGCAATTGGAGTAACATTCTCCCCCTTTGGCATTAGTATCAAAAACATATTACTGTACATAATACTATACATAGTGACTCCCCCTTTGTACATGCTCCCCTTTTGTATATACTCGGTATATGTATATGAACTCATATAGATTATAGTATCCCCCTTTACTATACATATATACATATATTTCCCCCTTTTTTTAGAATAATGACAAAAGGCTTATAACTTACAATTTGTAAAAAATATTGGGATGGGCATTCTTGAGTGTTTCTAATAACTTCTCCCATTCCTCCTTCAAATGATCGAGGGTGAGTAGCTCTAGATTTAGCTAAGCATGCATATCATATATGCTTTTGGTTACTGATAATTCTGGGGTGGCAATGAGATTCTTTTCCAATGTCACATATTTTTGCATCATGAAAATATGCGGTAGTAACATCGCCTGTAGCTCGGTTACTTGTTCTCTGATTTTTTCCTCTTCTTTCTATAGTTCTAGTATCAACTACTTGTTTTGAAGTACCTTGGTGTAATGCATCTGTAATGCCTGTTTCTCGGTTGATAAACTCTATGCACTAATCTGTAGATCTTGATCTATTTGATTGATTTTTTCACTAATCTCGGTAGTGAAGTGTTCTAATGTGCGTAACTGCTATAGATGTATAATGAAATCAGATATGATATTTTTTATACCACTTACAAGTTCTGACAGAGTTACCTTATGTACTGCCACTGCCTGGCTGATCTTCTCTGTAGCTTTGTATTGGATCTTCTTCTCTTCTCGCTCTTCTAATTTCTTCTCGACATCAATGTTAGGATTGTCAATTGCCTTGGTGAGCAGTTCAAGTTGTTCCATTATGGGGTCTTGTTCATCAATATTGATATCCGGTACAACTTGCATTAGGATCTCTTTTACTTTCTCAAGCACTTGTGCACTGTTTGCTTCTAGTCTAAGCTTATCCCATGCTACTTTTCTGGTGCAAACCTCACCATATTTCTTCAGTGTCTTCGGATCAAGTGTCCTTGGATCCCAGTCAGGAATCTCTATGACTTCAACTAGTGTAACTATTTCCTTTTTTCCTTTCTTATTCTTCTTCTTACCTTGACCACTTGATGACGGTGATAGTGCTAAAGCTAATTGAGCCTTTTGCTAAGTTTCTAACTTTGATTTCTTGGTACTCGGTGTAGGAACTTGTTGTGGTGCCTCAGTAATTGTCCATGTGTTTGTAGTAGTCAGGGTAATCTTTAAGAAACCCCCCCTTCAAAAAAGGTGTAAAAAACTAGTGAAATTTAGAAAACTAGAGAGGAAATTATTAATTTTATTAGCGAATTTTTTTTCTTTTCAAAGAAAAAAAATAATCTCATTTGGCAAATTGTGATTTTTTTTCAGAACTACCAAAATATATATTGGCGAATAAAAAAAGTATTTATAGTATAAAAATATATATTGGCAAATAAAAAATAGTATATATAGTATAAAAAATATATATTGGCAAATAAAAAACAATATTTATAGTATAAAAAATATATATTGGTGAATAAAAAATAGTATTGATAGTATAAAATATATATATGGGCGAATAAAAAACAATATTTATAGTATAAAAAATATATATTGGTGAATAAAAAATAGTATTGATAGTATAAAAATATATATATGGGCGAATAAAAAATAATATCTATAGTATAAAAAATATATATTGGCAAATAAAAAACAACATTTATAGTATAAAATATATTGACGAATATTCAAAACATAGCGATGGGACTACGTGTTAAGTTGGGTGCTATGTTTCATTTACTGATAGTGATGACCATTTTTTGAGGACAGCTTGCGTAGCTTCGGCAGGCTAAAAGAAGGGTCGATGGCTAAAGGTTACGAAGATACGCAACAACACTGTTGAATGTAAAAGGCATGCAGATTCTATTTGATCGGACGGCCCACTTAATGACTTAGTCTCAAGATGATCGAAATCTATCAAGTCATTAAGTCTTAATGACACATGTCCTTGTGGTGATGCGTGTCCCTGTGGTGACATGGGTTTGACTAACATGAAGGTGACCGCAGATTAAAGACTTAAAGTTTTAGCATTTAAATATTGAACTTCAAACTGCAAAGTGCAATTAATTATTAATGGGACTTATTGACACCAAGATTTTGATTAGACATTAAAAAGGATAATTTGTACAAGATATGAGTTGTGATTAGTAAACATTCATTATTTTTCTTTTCGGTGTCAAGTCACCTTACGCAAAATATTCCTTCACAAATTACAATTTAATGTGGCTGTCAAGTTGTCAGTTCAAAATTTATAATCGCTGCTAGGATATGGTGGTTCCGAGCACACACTCGACAGTCTGCCTAACTTGAGTAGTTACATAATCCCAGCCAAGATTTTGATTAGACATTAAAAAGGAAAATTTTACTGGAAATGAGTTGTGATTCATCAACATTCATTATTTGTCTTTTTGACTTTGGAGCCAAGTTACGCAGGGTACAAAGGCGGATACAAATGTCTACAATTTTTGTTTATTGATATTCATTAATTTCCTTTTCCATGGCAAGCCACCTTACGTGAAACATGCCTTCAAAATTTATTGTGCCTAGCAAGTTGGTGATTATTTTCTTTATATACTCCTCGGTAGTGAAATTGCAGAACACAGTGCGCTTCCTAAATTTCTAAATTTGGAATCTTGGATGACAAAAATTTAGAATGGGTCTTCCAGTAGCTGAGGGATCATCAAATGATAACCCAAAACCTATTATCCAACCAAATTTGGATATGGAGGAGGAGATTCAGCTGGATGTCCTCAGTCATCTTATGTCTACAGCATGGGATCATGCTACCAGTTACGCCAAATACCAAAGTGACATGTTCAAACTTGAAGTAGAACATGACAAGGCGGAGATGCGCGCCATTTTTGACGATCATGGCTTGACCAGGAGGGGTTCCAGGAGGAGATGATCCAGTTATTTTCTGTTCTACGCATCAACTGATCTTTTTTTCTTTGTGAAACTGAAAATTTTTGTTACTTGTAGACTTGTAGTTGTAATTTGTAAATACAAAATTCGAATGTAGTATGTGCGTTTCATTTTGGTTTTAACTTTTGGAAATAGTTGGAAGCTTATCACTTCTCCTTCTGGGGAAACCACAACCATTCAGAACTTCAGTCACTCACTACTCAGTGAATCTCAATCAGTGATTCAGTTACCAGTATTATGTATACCAAAATTCCTAATACCAGTTTTTGAATTTAATACTAATAGTAATACTTTAAGTGTATACATATGAGAACTAGAACAAGAAGCCTCTTTTTCAAATAGTGTTACAGGTTACTATTTTTAGTTTTAAACAAATCATGATTCATGAAATTGAACAATAGTTTTATAAATTGAAAAATGTGTAAATTGAACTTTGAAGTATTCGTGAGTGTGACTGTGAACTGTGATTTTGTATAAAATTATAAATACCTATATGTATTAACTGATTCAGAATGCTAAATCATGAATCCATAATTCACTTCACTAGCTGAATGAGAAGTCGGACGCTTCTAAAATCTAAAATTAAATCCCACATGGCACATTGAAATTTGGAACCCACTCCAAGCTCCGAAGTTATGCCTGGCTATTTCGTAACTTCTCAATGGTTAATTTATTATGATGGTGATGGTATCTGAAGTTACGTCTGGCTGTTTTGTAACTTCTAAATGGTTAATTTATTATGATGGTGATGGGTTCTGAAATTACGTCTACCTATTTCGTAACTTCTCAATGGTTATGTTATTTTTGATGGTGATGGGTTCTGAAGTTGTGTTTGGTTGTTTCGTAACTTCTCAATGGTTAAGTTATTTTTGATGTTGATGGGCTCCAAAGTTACGCCTGGATATTTCATAACTTCTAAACGGTTAAATTTTTATGATGGTTAAGGGTTCTGAAATCCTGACTAACTTCGTGTGTAACTTCGTAAGTTGTTGAAAAGTGAGAGTAAGTTGGAATAATAACCTAGGGTTAGATGTATAGTTAGCATAACTTCGGCCAAATCTATGCTGGAAGTGACAGTTCTGAGTTGACAGTGACACTTTTCTAAAAAAGTTAATTACTAATTTCATGTGTGTGTACTAAATCACGATGGTGATGACTTCCAAAGTTAAGCCTGACTGTTTCGTAACTTCTCAATGGTTAAGTTTTTATGGTGGTGAGGGGTTACGAAGTTATGGCTGGCTATTTCATAACTTCTCAATGGTTTAATTTTTATGATGGTTAGGGGTTCCGAAGTCCTGACTAACTTCGTGTGTAACTTCGTAGGGTGTTGAAAAGTTAGAGTTGCATGCCACGTGGAAAGTGCTGAAGAATGGAATGTTTTCAGAGCATCATTAGGGTTTCTTGGCTGTTTGTAACCTAGGGTTAATCGTTAGATGTACCATTAGCATAACTTTAGCAACATGCTAATTATTAGCTCTCGAATCGCCCCCAAATCGATGCTGGAAGTGACAGTTGACAGTGACACTTTTATGAAAAAGGTAATTACTAATTTCATGCATGTGCGCTTGATGAGAATTTAATTTTTAATAGAGCAGGTTGCCTGGTGGCTGGTTGTGAACTTGTGAGTTGCTTATCAGTTATGAAATACAGTTCACACTTCACAGACCATCCTTAATTTTCAGAGTTGAAGAGCAACAGAGAGTTGAAAACTTGAAACCTTTAAGTGCAGAAAAGGAGCTTACTGCTTAGAGTTTAGTATACATAAAGAATGGCAAAACAAGGATCTCCTGATGTTGTTGTAGACCCGAAAAAGAGTTTGCCTTCAAGAACAAAGAGGCCAAACATATACACTGAAGAATGGATGAAACTTTTTCCTGGATCCTCAAATTTGCAATCAACTAACGCTTATGAATGGATGGACCCTTATGCATTCTGCATGGATGCTCTCTACCCAAACACAACTAGGTATGAGCTCTTCATGTATTTCTATAATAATAGATTGAGAGGCCCTCCTGTTTCAAACCCATGGGATAGGAACTTGGGAAAGTTGATAGTACCTGAGGTATTTTTGGATATAGGCCTCATGAAAGTGCTAATTGAAGTATACAATCTAGTGACACAAGTTTTCCACGGTTAGGAGAAGTCTATACTCTGCATGTTAGACAGATAAAATTTTATTCAAGGTTTCAACCTTCAAGGAGCTATGAGCGTGGATATTGACCTAACAAAAGAGGAGGCCATGTTTCATAGACATAAAAGTTACTACACTGGAAAGGTTATGAGGAAGCATATTCCTAGACAAATTAAAGAGGCAAGGTTGTTGCCGAAGAAGGTTACAAATTCAATTGATATTGAGCTTTTTTTTACCTATTCCAGAATACCATCTATGGTCTAATGAAAGTTATTGGAATAGATGGAGGTTTGATAGTGACTCCTGATATTTATGTCATGGCTACAGATGTTCAGGACCTGTACACCAACAAGGAGTTTGATTATGTGGGGCACATAATCAATGTAATGCACACTAAGTTGATGACAGTAAAGACTGATTTGAAAAGCTTCAAGTTCAATCACTACTCCATGCTAATGAACCTGATCCTCTATTGCAATATTGACTACATTAACCTAGAGTTCATCAATGAGACCGAGAATGCAGGAGGACCTATTCCACTTCAGCTCTGGACTAGGTTATGGGATAGAAGTCACCATTTCTCTAATTCCATTGCTTTTTATATTGATTTTGTGGATCCAATAATGAACATGTTAGGCATTGTGAGGAATAGATTTCCTTTACTAGTTAGAAAATTGCTTAGACCCCTTTCATTTAAAATTGACAATGAAATTAACCACAATTGGAGTGATATGATTTTTTTTTAATAATTTTTTTGTTATAAGAGTGTATGCTTGCCCTCAACCTCCACACTTACTGCCAAAATATGTCCCATAAAGATTGGCAATAGTAGAATTCCTGTGGCAACTTATCATGATGGATAGAGAACACTTAGGCCCTAAAAGACATAAGGGAACCTTTCTGGTAAGGAGGTTCCAAATAGGGTATTTCTCTATAGGTAAAGATGTTGTGGACCAAATCCATGAATTTCTAAGACAAGTCAGATTGCCCTGTGCTAAAGCAAGGATGTATGACCCTGAAGACTTCATTAGAGGAGCATTGAGAGAAATGAGGAATCACAATTTGGCTCAAAATCAGCCTATGGTTGATGAGGATGTTATTAGAAATGTACTCAATGAAGATATCTGTGAGGAGAGAACCCTTGAATTGCACAATATTGTAAGGGTAGAGGAAGAACTAAAAAGGCAGACCCTACCTTCCACTGTTTCTTTCCTAATCTCAAATACATGCTGAGAATTGACATGTGTATAGAGAATTACAAAAATATTATGTCTAAATTGCCAAACATCCCTGAGGAGAAGGAGGAGGAAAAAATAAACCCTAAGGAAGTTGAACCTGATGTGGTGTTTATGGTAGAAACAAAACAAGCTGAGCCGTCCACATCTGAGGAAGGGCCATCAAAGAAACAAAAGTTGATGAATGTACCACAAAAGGAAAAGTAAAAGGCACTACAAATCCTGCCAGTTAATTGGAAATACTTTGCTGACTTAAGAGAAAAAATTTGACATCACAGGCTGAAGAGGGAGAAAAGGCCCTAGATGAGTTAGAATTGGCTGCAGCTAGATTGGATGACGGGGTCATCCAAGCTAAAGAGTTTATAGATGATGATGAATTCATCAAGTCCGATGAGTTTAAAAGTTTTCTCTTTAGAGTTAAGCAGAATGAATTAACATTGTCTTTGAAACCAGAAGAATCACAGGAAAAGACTGTTGAAATGATTGAAAAATTATAGGCCTATGATCCCAATAGTGAAACATTAACTATGGAGGAGGCAAGAGATCTTGTGAAGAGAAGTGACATGTTGTTGATCCCTGGATGGGACTTGGAGTCCTCATTCTTAATTGACCAAATCAAGAGGCAAGATAATGTTGTAGCTTATGAAGCTTTTGGCCTTGATGGACTACAGAGGGGTTCTAGATTCAAAATGGATAGTAAGACACTAGCAGTACGGTGTGTGGCCCTAGAATCTAATAAGCCCAGATTGGTTGACATCCAAGACATAGCAAAGGGTAGCCAATTAATATGGATGTTGCAGGAGACTACAGGATCAGAGATAGAAAATCTCCTACATCATGCATCCTCCATGAATAAGGCAGTGGTTGAGGACTTAGAGAACATGCTAGCAAGGACATTCAGATATTATGTGTCAACTAGGAAAAAGTTTGAAGAGGAACTGAAGAAGAATTTTGTCTTGGATACGACTCTGATGGAGCTAAAAGATGAAATAAATAGTCTAAAAAATTAGTCCAAGGCAATTACAGAGGGAGGTGATGCTAGGGTCCAAACTGAGTTTGAGGGGGGTTCAACTCCAGATCTTGCAACAGAGAATATAATAATGGATGTTGATCAGCTTGCTGATACTGGAATTTCTAAAAAGGAGACATTGAAGAAGGTGCTATTGCATAGAGTAAATTTTTTAAAAGGGAAGTCTCAAATCATTCATAGCACATTCATTTCTTTGTAGGGGGTAGAATATCGACGTTCTAATGCCTTGTCTATACTAACCCCATTATTTAATACTTGGGGCCCACACTTGCAATTCTTTGAGAGGTTAATTTTACTAATGGGAAAAAAATGGAGTTACCTGACAAAATAATTGATGTTAAGGAAATGGCGGTATTAGTAAAGGATTTGTATGCATTTTTCAATGGCAAGTTAAATAAAATTTAGGCAAAGCTAAATTTATTTGTTGAAGAGTCTAAAGGATATATCCCTACTATTGTGGACACACAGGGACAGTTGAAGGACTGGCAGGAGTGGGTTGATTCTTTCAACCAAATTTTGGATGCTAGCAAGGCGGTTTCTTATTTTGTTGGTGATGCTGACATTTCAACTTTTTTTAAAGTTGTGGATGAATTGTACAAGCAGGAGATTGACGTGAATAAGTTTGTTGTTGAATCTCGAGCCATAACGGATGCCAAGTGGAACAAATGCCTTGAATAATTGGATACAGTTAGAGCGATAACTTGGGCATCAAAGAGGGAAATGGTGGTGTGGGAGAACATTGGAGAGATTCAAGCCTTGTAGTTGTCACAGATAGTTCTAATTCTGGTATTAGATGAAGAGCCAATAGAGGGAGGTCAGTTAATTCAAACAGGGTATCTTATCTTTGCGGTTCACCTGCTGTGGATACACCTTTGGTGCAAACCAAGACTGATACTGAAGAATTTGGGCTGCCAACTGTCGCTCTTATAACTATTTCTAAGCTTAATCTCTTGTAATTTTCTGATAGAATTCTTTCGCACTATGATCATTGTCATTGATCATTGAATTTGATGTATAAATTTCAAGGAAGTTAATACAATGATATTTTATAATTTTATGATAGAACTTAGAAGTCTCTAGTACTATGATCATTGAATCTTGATCATTGATGTATAAATTTCAAATTTTGAAGGAAGTTAATACAAAGATATTTTGTAATTTTCTGTGCCTGTGTAATTTTGTCCTGTGTAATTTTGTAAAGAGCTCAAGATCATGATTCGTAGTTGCAGTTGCAATTTGTTTAAAATTGAATGTAATACTAATAATGTATATATCATATTATTAATAATTATATTAAAATTTTCTATTAGGAAATTACTATTAGGAATTTAGGAATTATTAAATTAAGTAAATGAGTATGACAAATAATAAATTTTCATGCCACATGGAAAGCGTCGAGGAATGGACTGTGACATCTGTCAATGATCGGATTAATATTTGTCACTTTCTTCAGGAACTTCTGAACCTACGATAGTAATGAATCAAATGATCATGTGGTTACTGGTTATGGACATTCATGAGCGTTTGTTGGCCGTTAGTGTTTGCAGTTATGAAGTTGTGATGAAATATTTGGCAGATTGGCATAGCTTCAGAAAGGTTAATTAGTTATAATATTAAACAGTTCAGAGGTTACGAAAGGCTTTGTGCGGGACTTCATAATGTTATATGATAATTGATAGTGGAGATGTTAAGAAGACCATCATGACTCACCGTAACTTCAAAAGGGTTCCAAAGGCCTCTAATTTAGATGTACCAAAGTTGAGACACGGTTAGATGAAATGTTTGCATAACTTCAGAACAAGGCTAGCTTTACTTGATCAGATTTAATCTAATGGTGTGCATAAAGCCTTAAGAGAAAGTTTGATGTTGAACGTAACATTTAATTAAAAGGAAACATCTTAGATTAAATCCAATGGTGGGCATAAATCCTTAAGGATAATATGTAAGGATAATAACCATCAAGGCAATGCGAGAGAATGGCACCTGTAAATCACCGGGTTAAAGTTGAAAAGTCAAGCACTAGTTAAAGTACAGCATCTTGGATCTGATCTAATGGTGGGCATATTGCCTTGAACACAAGATGAAGGGTAATTAATCAATAAGGGAATGTGACATGCCACCACGTGTCCCATTATGCAAGTTGCAGACTGTGCTTAATCAAAAGGTGGTTAGTTAAAGACCAGGTAAGTTAAGGATGATCCAATGGTGGGCGCTTTGCCTTGAAAGAAAGTTGATTAGTTTTTAAGCTTCAAGGCATTGCGCCATGATGACATGTGCCTCTGCCAAATTTAATGCCGTAGATTATTCAAATAAGTAAAAGTAGAACATATCTTGAAGATCTAACGGCTGGCGTAAAGCCTCAAAGTAAAGTTGCCCGATGGTTAATCTTCAAGGCATTACACCTTGGTGATGTGTGTCCTAGATGCTGGGGCCCATCTGCAGTGTAAAGAAAGATATCCTACGGGTAAGTTAAGGAAGATTGAACAGTAGGCGCAAAGCCTTAAGATGAAAATGCTCTCTAGTTATCCTTTGAGGGAACGTGATAGGCTGCCACATGTCACGATAGATGAACATTATGAAAGACTTTCTCTGAACCGTTGGATGAGAAAGAAAGGTAGTAAGATCAATGACTATGTTTTAAAATGGAAAAATCTAACAGCAAGTTTGAACTCAACACAAGTAATGGTGAACGTGTGTCACCTGGAAAGTCTGTAATGAATTGAAATTTTAATGCATAAAATGTTGGGTTTTAATTCATCATTCAAAATTATAATTTATTGTGCATCATCGGCGAGTTCTAAAGTAGAGCATTTTCGAAGTGAAGTGTTGTCAAAGCTATCAGATCATCTGCTGAACAGGTATTCTTTTGTTTCTATGATTAAATTTCTTAAAACCTTTACAAACATGTTAGGGCTTACTGCAGTAAATACATACAAGTATTAGAGATATAATCTATGGTAAAATTTCAAACCCTACATCACATAATGCCACCCAGGAGAGAATTCAAGGGAAGGGTGGATTATCAGGAGAGAAATGTATGTGATGATTTACTCCAATAGTTGACTAGATCAACTAATGATTACACTAAATTGAAGGAGGAAATCCCTAAAGACCCACGGGTCAAAATTGCAGAGGGATTGTATGACTGTGGGAGATGGTTGCGGGATGCCAATATGGGCATAAGTGGATTGGCCCTTTTCAGAATTTTTTTTGGCCAGAGGAACTCTTTTTCTCCAAATAGTAATGTCTGGAACTTTGATGTGGGTAAATTGGTAGTACCCGGGGTGTTTATGGATGTGGATTTACTCATGCAGATAGTGGAGAACTATGATGAAATAGTTAGGGTAGTACTGAAGAGTAAAGGGCACGTCATGATTAGCATAACTACTGAAGAGATAAGAGAAGTGTTTAGTTTAAATGAACCAGACACCCCTATGGATAAAATTGATTTTAATGAAATCAGGGAAATATACCAAGCTCATAGGAGCTATCTCAGGGGATAGGGAGGTCCACTAATAGATTTTTTTGCAAAAGTGTGAGACCTAGTGTTTGTAGGTCCTAACACGAAAGAACCTTTTAAGGTTGATTTGTTCACTCCCAAGGCCAGAGGATTTTACAGGTCCTTGTGCTAGATCTTGGGGGAAGATGAGGGGAATGAGATGCCAATCCATCTCATGTTTATGATGGTCCAAATCATGCATCATCACCTTGCCATTATTTTTTATTTTGCCCCATATTTGGCTGATTTGATTCATGAAGGTTTGAAATGTATTCAAAAGTCACAGTTCACCAAGCCTTTCACTTCATATTCTTTACTCATGCACATGTTCCTGTTTAAAGGGGCAGATTATTTTGAAGAAGAAGATCCTGTAGAGAATTAGAGATGATGAGGATATGCCAGTATAGTTATGGAATTATGATGTCATGGAACAACAAGGAGGCTAGCTTCATCACATTTGATAGGTGTTTCACAGGTAGTCTCAGAAGGTTACTTATTGGAGATGAGCCTAGAATCCTTGTATCACTAATGAAGTTTTTGAGACCCATGGAGCACAATCAGAGCTCAAAATGGTGCATAACTAGGGGAATGTTATTCTATACCTAGTTTCTACTATGTTTAGAGTTTATGGTTTCAGAGGAGTACCCAACATCCTACCATATAGGGTCCCTTTGAAATTAGGATTTGCAAAAATAATCAAGAAAATTGGTGGCCTACAAGAGGAAGCACTTATAGGGAGAGGAAAAGGGACAATTTTCCCTACTATCACCAATGTCCATCAATTCATCATCACAAAGGGAGGGTGGAAGAGCTTGCAGACTTTCTTTGAGCCTTATCACTTAACTACTACCAAGGCAAGATGTGTTGATCCTAAATCCTTCATAAAGGATATGTTCAGGAAGAAGACTAGATTCTTGGGGTTGGACCACCAATTTAACTTCCCAAAGGATATCATCAAGAATGAGCTTGACATGATTGATCAAGAAATAAAGAAAGAGAAATGGCTGGCTTACAAGAAACACCTAGACTTTGTGCAACATTTTGATAAACTATATGACCCCCTGAGGGAATTTTAGGCTCAGCCATGGGCTAAGAAAATTGATTCATTAATGACAATGTTTGAAGAAATTATGCAAGCATTGAATCATAAAAGAGAACAAATATTGTAGAAAGAGCCAGAAAGGGCTAAAGAAGTATTGAGTAGGATCATTCCTACTAGAGGGGTGCCTCCTGGTAAATATGTTGTATATCAAAGGAAAGGATATAGTGCAGTGGTACCCAAAGTAGAAAAGACTACTGATTCAAAAGGCAAGAGGCCACTAGAGGCTAGCTCTAGCACATTGCCAAGCCCCAAGAGGCATAGGGTAGGAGAAGAAGCCCAAAAAGAATCAAATGTATATTCTCCATCCCAATCTCCCCTACATATAGATGATCAAGGTGTTGCAGAGAAGATACTACAGATGGGGAATGTTGGTCAAATTTTTGTCACCTCTGAAGAATTACAAGAAGGCACGCCAGCAGCTCCTAAAGTTAGTGAGTTGGACCTTACAGTGGCAGAATATGCTGGAAAGGAATTGGACCCACTTACACAGTGGGCCAGTGACAAGTTTTTGTCTGATGACAATTTTGTTAAGTCCAGGGCCTTTTTACAATTCTTATGGAGAATTCATATAAATGAATTCAAAGAAAAAAGTTAGAAGAAGCAAGAAGAACACCCTGCCAAGGATAAGGAGGAGCTTAAAACTGAAATAAAGTAGGAAATGATGGGCAAGTTTGCCAAAATAACTCCAGATGAGGGGAGGGAATTAGTGAAGAAGGAGGGTGTATTAATACTTCTTGAATGGGACATTGCTGATGCAATTGTCTTTGATACAATTAGAAAAGAAACCACTATAGTGCATGCCACAGAAGCACAAGCTCAACAAGCTTCAAAAGGCATAAAATTCAGTGAAGACCATGCTACACTAGTAATGTGGCATACTAAGAAGAGAAGCAATAAGGCAACTGATAAAGAAAACCAAGCTGAGCATTCAGGAAATCTATTGGTTAAGAGAGTTGCTGATACAGGGGCTATGGAAGCAACAAACATCACTCTAGAATCAGCAAAATTTGGGGTGAAAGTAGCCCAAAAGTTGGAGGATGAAAATAAAACCCTACAGGAGAGATTTAGCACAATTTTGAAGGGGTACAATGAACAGAAATTGCCAAATTTGGAGAAGGAAAAAAACATAGCCCAGCTAAGGGGTCAATTGTCAATCTAGGCTTCACCCCAAAGAATGATAGCAACAATAGCATATCAGCACTCTTCCTCTATCCCAATAATAGAGTTTCCTCCTTCTCCCTCTCCTCCAGGCTTCAGCTCAGAAGCTGAATTGCAATATGAAAAGAATAAACTAGTAGCAGAAAGGACAAGCTTAGAGAAGGCTAGCAAAAGATGGGATGAAGAAAGCACCAAGTTCAAAGAGGGACAAAATTTTGTAAAATAGTTATATGAGGATAAGCTAAGGACCACTGTCATGTGCTTTGTTGATAGATTAGATATGATAGCTATTTATTCTCAGGGTGAGAATTTAAGAGGTATAATAAATTCTTATGATAAAGATCAGGTCCAGGTGGATGCCCTCATGAAACAATGGAAGGATAGAAAGGGTGAGCTAAAGTAATTTTGTGATGAGCAGAAAAGGAACGATGGTGTGGATATTATCCTAACCTCTACCTATAAATGTTTGAAAGATTTGATTAATCTAGACATTGAGAGGAGTGTAATAATCAAGAAGGCACAAGGCCTAAGAAAAGAATACTCCCATTTACATTTTGAAATATTCCCAGTCATATTTAAAAACAATGGCCATTTGAAGAGGAAGTCACTATGGAGGGAAGAATTTGGTGATGAGATGGCTATTAGGATAAACAACATAGTAAATATGGATAGTACAGTAGTATTTGTAGAAACAATGGACACTATTCAAGAAGCTAGAGCATTCTTCAATTTTTGGAGGGAAGAAATCGAGCGAGCAAAGAGAAATTGGGAGAGGATAAATGGTAACATAAAGGAGATCCTCAATTTTTCATGGCCCAGTGATGAGGTGTTTAATTCATGGAAAGACAGGTTTGTAGCAGGTGCCCCGGAGGAAAATAATGAAGAGAGTTAACTGATTGGTGGTTTTCCATTTTTGAGTGACAAAAACAATTTTATATGGCAGCTTCCTAACAGCAGCAAATAAATTAAAGAGGCCACGTGGTCAGAAGACAAAGAATTCCTAAAAATTGATCTGAAGCTTGTTGCAATCCTACTCTATAAGAGGATTAACAAGATCATTGGAAAGGGCTGGAAAATTTTGTATTGTAAGTTTATTAAGCAGACATTGTACTAGTTAAGTGTGATAAATAGAAATAGAGTTGAAAGATCTCTTGAAAATTATTGAAGAGGTTATTTCTGAATAAATTTTGTATGCTACTATGCTGGATGTGATTTTCTATACTTAATACAAAGATCCTAGTTCCAATCTCTCCTATGTCATCTTATCTTGTGATTATAATTTTTCTAATTCATTAGCATAGAATTTATCTGTGCATGTGTGTTTGTTTAGAGTTTTGATCAAGGATCAAATTAAATGATGCTCTAATTAATGCATAGATTCATATTGATATTAAGTAAGACCTAAAATGTAGAGACATTATCAGAGTGTTTGTCAGTTGGTCCTTTTCTTGGTGTGAAGTAATATTTGGAGTTGGCTACTTCCTAAAATTGGATAGAAGAAGAAGAGGTTGTTGTCTTATTGTCACAACATAAAAAAAAACCAACACATTGTAGATTACAAAAATAATGAATTCAAATTACAAAAATATAAATTGAAATTACAAAAAACATGAACAATACTTATTAGTAATTACTTGTAATATGAGTCAATTTCAAATTGTCAATATTCAAGTCCAACAAGTACAGTATTAACTAAAAGGTAATAAGTATACAGTGTATAAATACCTATTAAGTATTAACCAAAATTTGAATGCTAATTCAAATTTCTAAATTACTTCACTCACTCAGTGAGCAATCTGCAGCTTCTATATCCCACATGGAATCCAGCTCCTAAAATTGACTAGTAGAAAGAGCTTCTTCTTCATTCTGACTTGGGTATTCAAAATTAAAAAATTATTCGTCTTCATTTTGAGTCTGGGACCAAGATCCATCGTTTGTCTCAGAACTAGCAGTAGCACCAGTACCACCGGGTTTTGAATTTTTCAAAAGCCCTTGTCTTTCACACATGGAATTCCAAATTGCCAATGCCCTATCATAAGGAAAGTCTCTAACATTGTACTGTGTTACAAACAACCTCAAGCAAGTTTCCAAATTTTTGTCTAGTTTGTTTCTGATCTTTGATTTCAAAAACCCCAATGCACTGAAAACTCTTTCATCTTCCACCGACCCTAATATCATTTTTTGACATAAATCAGCAAGTTTGAAATATTCTGATATTGAATCACGCAATACTTCACTCTGATCTATCCTTTCCAAAGCCTGTTTATTGCACCAGGTTCAAATGGATTCTCCAAGTTTTTAATCTACAAGTTCATACATGATCAAAATTGTCTACATCATTTTTTAAGATTAGCTGAATCTAAAATTCCTTCAATTGGTTGTCCATTGCAATCTGCATGTTTTGAAAACTCTCTAATCAATTCATCAATATTTTTATAAAAGATTTGTGCATCATTTTGTTTATCTCCGAAGTTTTTCCAAAATTGAGGAAACACACAACCCATGGCTTCAAGAATTTCTTCTCAAGGGAATCTTTCATGAATCTCACTTGAAAGTTGGTAGGAAATTGACTTCAAATTATCACTAATAGATTTAACAATCTTGTCAAAATCAACCATTTTAACTGGAAGTAGGCTGCCTCACTTGCCCATCTTAGATTGGTGCATTGGTATTTCATATCCTTTCACAAACACACATAAATCATTTTTTTCATTAAATTGTAAAAAATTCTCAACATGATTCAAATCTATAATTGTCTGCCACCTGAAAAAAATTGGGCTTTGAATTGTTGTCATATCTGAGTACAGACAATCCAGGGAAATGCATGTCATTTTACGTAAACTGCTATACTCATGGATATACATAGTTCTATCTTGGGCTTTCTTAACAAGTTTGTTCATTAAATCTAGCATGGGGAGAAGACTAGCTAAAGTTAACAGAGTCTCTATATCACTTAACTTATGTAACAAATCAGGAGCTTTGTCTACTGTGAGGCGTTGCTCATATATTAGTCAGATCAAGGATTGATATTCTATTAGAACTCTTTGTACTGGTCCATGCAAAGAGATCCATCTGGTCTCAACATCCTTGAGAAGCTTGTTTCCTGGTGTTACTCCCTCTGAAAAATCTTAAATTCTACAAAACGTTTTGGACTTGTGCAGAAGTAAGAGTGTAGCTCGCGAACTAGATCTTCAACTTTTGACACTGTAGGAAAATCGCTTACAATTTTATATGCTAAATTAATTCGATGGGCCATGTAATGTATGCCAAGCACGTAAGGTGCAATACTAGTTTTTAATCTTGCACAAAGACCATTCCTTTGGCCTTGCATTACTGTAGCTCCATCAGCTCCAACACACACTAGCTTCTTGCCAGTTGTCAAATCATCCATACCAGCAACTTCATTCAAAGAATTCTTCACTTCAAAATATAAGTTTTATGCTATTGAATTGCCTCTCATTTTATGAACACACAGTAGATGAGCTTGCCAGACATATTCTTTTACTGTATTCACATGCATACAGACCCAAGTAGTGTTATCTACTACAGTAACTTCATCTATGGATAATGAAATGAATCTAGACTGTTTTACTTTCTCCTATAAATTTTTCTTTTCCACCTCAGAAAAATAGTTTATCATTTCCCATCCAACGTTTGTTGACCAATGTGACATAGGATAGTGAGGAACTCTCAAAAAGGATAATAAATTACCATATTCTAATAAGTCTCTCATAGGACACCCTCTGGACATAATATGAAAAACAACACTCATCTGAATGGTCTTTTCTAGGTTTTCTTGATTGGCTGCATGTTTAAACCCATCCTTGATTGGATTTTCACTACTAGAAATTGTTGTCATTCTCTTGTTATTCTCTTCATATTCTATGGCATACTTAACATGAAATTCTTCCTTTGATTTCCATCTCACTACTGATATTTCTTTTCTATCTCTGATCTATTTTTCATAAACCTTACCAATATGTTTTTCTATTATCTCAAGCTTTAGCTGCAACTTCTTCTCTCTTTTATTTTTCCAGGTAAAAATCTTACACCTACATTTTGTTGGTTGTTCATCATTGTTTAGGACTGGTTCAATGAACCAGAACTTTGCTACCCAATCAACCTTAAATTTTCTTGTCATTTCCCGCTCCTGCCCCATTTTTACTACCCTTTTTCTTTTCTTCCTACCAACATCATTATTATCTTCATTGCTAGCATTTTCATCCAACTAGTTCTGTGTATCCATTATAAAATATTTTTTCATGCCACCATTGTTATCCTCATTTGATGCATTTTGATTTTCATTTAACTCATTGACAACCCCAGCTTGTGGTAGTGGTACTAGTGAGCTACTGTGAATGGCTTTTGAACTTGCAATTGCAGAAGTTGATGGAGCTGAAACATTACCAACTCCAAAGAAAGCCTTTATGGTAGTATCTTTAAGTTTTGGGTGCTTCGATGGCCTCCCAGACCCTTCACTTCCCTGAGGAGTCTTACCCTTCCCTTCACTGCCCTGACGATCAGGAGTCTTACCCTTGTCTAGATTTCCAATCCCTTCACTGCCCTGAGCAAAGTGAGAAGTCCGAGTCTCAAGTTCAACCTCCCCTGGCATCTCAATCCCTTCAGTAGCCTGATGATACTCAGGATAGTCACCCTTATCCGACATCTTGACCTCTCACTAGTCACTAAGAAATTAATAGTAATACTGTGAAATGTGAACAAATAATTGCTTACCTTGTGGCTTGGTCCAGCTTCCTTTGAATTTTGATTCTCTGAAATGTTGAAAGTGAATCCTTTGTTTACTGTTGGAAGATTGCTATTTTTAAATTTGGCCCTCCAAATTTTTGTAAGATGACAAAAAAACTATAAGACTAACAAATTTCATATTAATTTATATCAATCCATGATTCAAATTACCATTTTTTTAATTCCCGGGCTTTTGGCGAAAATTGGCCGACTTGAATGTAGGAATTAACAAACAATTGGCAAAATATGGTCATGGTAAATATAACAATCAATTAAGGGTTTACGAAATAGGTCATAGTCAATATAACAAATAATTAACGGTTGGCGAAATAACCCGTGGTCAATATATAAAATAATTAACAGTTGGCGAAATAGTCTGTGGTCAATATAACAAATAATTAGCGGTTGGAAAAATAGATTGTGATCTATAAAACAATTAATTAACGGGTTGGCTATTTTAGATTTTATATGAAATTCATAATTAATACCCTTGGCAAATAAGAGATTGTTAAAATAACCATGTCACATTGGTTAAAGGTGAATATATTGGTCAACCTTGTCAAACGGAAAATCTTATTGGCTATTCCAATTAATATTTAACCGGTACCGTGTCAAGATTGGGAGATTTGGGCCAATATATAACGTGCGTGATTCACCAATTGCGTAAAAGATATTGCCTAGAATTCGCCAAAAGGTGAATATTCACCACTAAAAATTACGCTGGTAGTAGTTGTCTCTACTATCTTTTCAAGAGTCTTTGTGTTACCTTCACATTTCTCTTCTATATTATTAGTGGTATCCTTAGGTTCATCATCTTGTGTAGTCCCACCACTAGGTTTGGTCTCTTTACCATGATCTTCACCCTTATCTTCAATTATATTTGTTGTTTGCTTGGGTGGATTCTACTGTGCTTCGGTCTCAATTTCAATTTCTTTGACTAGAATAGGCAACTGACCAGGTACATCTACTCGAGCGAGCTGTGATGTGTCCTGCTCATCTATAGTCTCAGTTGCTCTGATTAACTCATCTTCATGGCTTTATCATCTGGATCAACTTTGTTTACATAAAGTATTGCGATCTCCGGGTGACCAAAATTAGTCAAGGGCTTAGGAATATTGTCTAATACATCATCTATTGTTGCATCATCAACTGTTATAGGTTCTATGCTTGTTCTAGTAGACGCAACATCATTTACTTGCTCGGTATCCTGAATGTCCTCGGTTGGATTCTGCAGTTCATTCCAAATTTTGGTGCTCTCAATATCCACTTCCTTCATATTTCCTTGTAGGATATTTAGTGCTCTTTGTTTCTTTGGAAACTGCTTGGCATATTGTCTCATTATATCATGAATTTCCTAAACTGCGCACTCAGGTTTTATAAGTGTGAGAACTGCTTCTCTCATATGTTTCTCAGTTTGGAGTGCATATGTACATCTTGGTGATATTATATCATATAGTTCTGATGGAATAGAAGTAGAAAACTCAACTGGAACTTGTTTAAAGTTAATCATCATACCTATGATTACTTCTTCTAGTTTTTCCTTGTGCGCGGTATTCAGATCAAAATATGTTTGTATCTTTGGATGTGCTAACTGTCTGGTTGTCTTGATTGTCTCTGCAATCTCATCAATTGTCTGTGAAGGCTTATTATGTACTACCTTAAATTGTTCTGGATTTTCAACAGAATCATCCTTGTCATCTTTGTTTCACACATGTTTCCTCTTTTGTCTCGGTGCAGTAGTAGTACCCTTCTACTTTCGTGTTTGGTATGTAAATTTTGATGAGGGCCTTGTTATTTTTGCTACACCTTTCTTCAAAGGTGGTGAATCGTTAGTCACCAACTATGATCTAGTCTTCGATGGTGATTCAATCTTTGTGTTCTTTCTCTTTTTGGCCTTAGGTTCCTTAACTAGTTCTACATATGACTCGGTGTCCTCAGTATCATGTTTTGATTCTGCTTCTTGACCGACTGAGGTCTGTTCTTCGGTGGTGCAGGAGCACCAAGCCCATGAAGGTACACCAAGGTCACTATGGATCCTAGGAAGATTAAGGAATGAGCATCAAGGGTCATTTGTAAATGTAATAGACCATGATTGGTCATTTAATGATGTTTAATCATTTTTGTAATGTTTATTGATCATTTTGTGTGCTATAATCATAAACAAGTTTTCTAAGCCATTGATTGGGATAGTAACTTAGAGAGAAACCTTGGGGTCACTTGATTGATCCAAGGAAAAATTAAGTGTTTAAAAGACCTTGGAGGTCATTCATGCTTTTAACATGGCCAATGGAGCCAATAAAAATATGTAAATGCACTAAATGTGCTAAAAGTTGTAATATTGCCTTATTGGCAAAAACTGGCCAAATGAGGGATAGTAATGAGTTTGAGGGTTATTCAAGCCCTAAGAAATTAGGATTGAATCCTAAAAGGGCCTTTAGAAGGTATTTTAATAATAATTCAAAGGAGGATGTAATAGTCAAGTTGACAAGGGTAGTTGTCAACTTGACAACTTTTTAAAGTTGTAATTAGTGTAACAGTCAGTTTTGGGACTGTTCTAGGTATTTTGGGAGTTAGTTATAGGTGGTTGGTCATTTTTATTCAATTGAAACAAGTTAAATATATTGTAACAATCCCAAGAAATGGGGAGAAGTCAATGTAATAGGTTTGGAGATCAATGAAGTTGATATTTCTGCATTTTCCATGTTTTGACAGTTAAAATGGTCTCAGTGAAGAGAGTATAAATTTTTGATTCACCGTTGGATTTGTCTAAAATTGGGATATGTTTAGTAAATCCTAGTTATCCCCCTTGTCACCAGAGCGATCTGGGATATAGAGACTCCTTAAAAAGTTATTGGATACAGAGTAGATGTATATAAAAGTTGTTTTCCTTCTCTGGGTCTGCACATTCAAAAATATTACAATTTGGGGTATCAAATGAAGCTTTAGAACCCTAATATTTTGTGTGGTTATAGTTTTTGATATTACCAAAAACTTTCTTTCTTTTTAGAAAAATTCATCCTGTCATATTGAAGGTAAAATAAATTGATCTCATAAAATTGTCCTGAGATAGAAGGAAATTAACATAGGTTGTGGTTTGCATGGTTGGAGTGGTGTTTTCATGGTGTTGAGAATTACTTAGGATGAGATTTAGAAACCTATAAGATTTTGGAACTCTTGATTCCATGTTCAAGGAATCCTCTGCATTAATTGGTATTAGATCAAGGGAGTAGATCCTTGCAAGTTGAAGATTGAAGATGGCTTTGACAAGAAGTGAAAGAGAATTTGTCAAGGCACTAAGAGAATACTTTGATGATGGAAAGAAGTAAAGGGAAAGGGAAAGAATGAAAAGATAAGAAAAGAGAAGGAAGAAAAAAGAAGAAGAGGAAATGCTAAGAAGCATTGGAGAGGCTTTGAAAAAGAATCGGAAGAAGTTGGAGTGGATTGCATCACTCCTTGAACAAGCAGTAGATGAAGAAGATGAAGATGAGCAGCATATTGCACATGAATAAATGGATGAATCTAAGGTAAAAGAGGTTCTAAAATCTGAATCAGAGGTTGAAGTTGAAGTTGTTGATGGTTGCAGTAGTGAATCAAGTCTTGAGGGGATTGAATCTGAATAAATTATTTAGGTGGTGGCAGCACAATGTCCTTTGATGATGGAAGAAGACAAACAACATGGTAGCATGACTAGAGAGGAAGCCAAGATGACTAGTGAGTTGTTGGTATGCCTAGGTGAATGGCATGATGGTGAAGACCAACAAGAGAGGGTAGTAGGTGAGGAAGAACCTGACTATAGGGTCATTGGTGAGACTCAGAAGGTAGTCATGGATGTTGAAGAAGACTTGGAATGCCAAGAGGAGAGGCATGTGATCCAAGATGCATTGGTCTCAATGGGATGAGACTTCAATTTTTTAGAGAATGAAGAGTTGCAGATGGTAGTAGTGGCCTCATGGCATGAGACCAAGGATAGAGTGAAGATTGATGATCAGACATTGGTCTACATTTTTCCCATGGGAGGAAAACCAAGAGAAAAGATGCAAGAGTGCAGTGTGAGGAAGAAACAAGAGAATATTCCATGGATCATTAATGATGATCTTTTCAAACCAAAGGTGAAAATCAAATGGTATTGTTTGCTGACATTGTTTTGTTTATAGGTTTCCAAGAGGACTTGGAAAATTTTCAAAGTTGAGGAGTGTGGTGCGGGAGCACCAAGGCCATGAAGGTACACCAAGGTCACTATGGATCCTAGGAAGATGAAGGGATGACCATAAAGGTTCATTTGGAAATGTAATAGACCATGATTGGTCATTTAATGATGTTTAATCATGTTTTTAATGTTTATTGATCTTTTTGTCTGCTATGATCATAAACAAGTTTTGTAAGCCATTGATTGGGATAGTAACTTAGAGAGAAACCTTGGGGTCACTTGATTGATCCAAGGAAAAATTAAGTGTTTAAAAGACCTTGGAGGTCATTCATGCTTGTAACATGGCCAATAGAGCCAATAAAAAGTTGTAAATGCACTAAACACGCTAAAAGTTGTAATATTGCCTTACTAGAAAAATCTGGCCTAATGAGGGATAGTAATGAGTTTGAGGGTTAGTCAAGCCCTAGAAATTAGGATTAAATCCTAAAAGGGCCTTTAGAAGGTATTTTAATAATAAAAATGCAAAGGAGGATGTAATAGTCGAGTTGATAAGGGTAGTTGTTGACTTGACAAATTTTTAAAGATGTAATTAGTGTAACGGTCAGTTTTGGGACTATTGTACGTAGTTTGGGAGTTAGTTATAGGCAGTTGGTCATTTTTATTCAATTGAAACAAGTTAAATATATTGTAAAAATCCCAAGAAAGGGGGAGAGGTCAATGTAATAGGTTTGGAGATCAATGAAGTTGATATTTCTGCATTTTCCATGTTTTGACAATTAAAATGGTCTCGGTGAAGAGAGTATAACTTTCTGATGCACTGTTGGATTTGTCTAAAATTGGGAAATGTTTGTTAAAACCTAGTTACGCTTCTTCTCACTAGAGTGATCTGTGATATAGAGTCTCCTTCAAAATTTATTGGATACAGAGTAGATGTATATCAAAACTATTTTCCTTCTCTGAGTTTGCATGTTCAGAAAGATTATGATTTGGGGTATCAAATGAAGCTTTATAACCCTAATATTTTGTGTGGTTATATTTTTTGATGTTACCAAAAACTTTATTTCTTTCCAGAAAAATTCATCTTGTTATCTTGAAGATCAAATAAATCGATCTCATAAAACTGTCCTGAGATAGAAGGAAATTGGCATAGGTTGTGGTTTGCATGGTTGGAGTGTTGTTTTCATGGTGTTGAGAATTCCTTAGGATGAGATTTATAAACCTATCATATTTGGGAACTCTTGATTCTACATTCAAGGAATCCTCTGCATTATTTGGTTTCCTCTTCAGACTTGTTCAATTCTTCATCGGTGATGGCAAGTTTCCTCTTCAAGGTTTTGACAATCTTTGTCTTTTTCCTACCCAATTGTTGTACTTGAAATTGTACTTTTATTCGGGTCTTTTCCTCTTCATAGGTGCCAAATGTCATGGCATATTTTTCAACAGGTTCATTTAACAATTTCTCAATAGCCTCAGATGCAACATCAATATCTAACTCATAGTCCATTGGAGGTAGTCATGCAGTCCTCAGATCTGCTGCTTTGATTAATGTTGTATCTTCATCTACTACAAAACAAATATCATCTGTGTATTGTTATACTAGTTGTGTAGGAATCCGGGATCACTTTTCCATCCTAGCTTTAAACTTTTTAAAATATTCATTAATGACAAGTTCAAAGTTCTTTCCTAGACTAGTAATCATTTCATCAATCTGTACTGTAACTGACCTATCTGTCTTCCACTTAAATTTACCGATTGAAGGAAATAAATTTTGTATGTAGAAGAATATGCAAAGTAGTAATGAACCGCACTTACATGTATTTGTCTTTGCTGATCTTATGGTTCTCATGTTTTATTCTAGTTGCCTCTGTAATAACTCAGAAAGATCAAGTTGTAGTCTTTTCTTGACTATCTTGTAGGCTATGTCAACAGTTCCACATGGTACATTGTTCGGTCTTCTAGACTGGAATATCTTATACCCAATGGCATAAGCATCAAATCTTAGTTCAGTATCATTGATATAGTTGATCTTTAAACCTCTACCATCCCACTCGGCTAATGTTAGATTTCCAACTCGATTCTCGGTATGTGTCTTAGGGCTTTGGATTTGTCAGATATAGGATATCCTGTAAATACATGAATGACATCCATGGTTACCTTCTTAGGTTCATCCAGCCATAACTTCCCATCATGTACTCTGCTTAGTACAATACAGATCCATTCATTGCAAAAGACCTTCAGAAAATATAGGGCATTGGTTAACCCTTTAACCTGTAAGTGTTTATGGTCTTCTTTCAGCTTTCCATCTATGCACAATTATTGGTATGTGGACATGAGCTCAAAATATCTGATTTCACCAATTTTACAGTGTATGTATGTACGCACGTCTTGCACTAGCAAAACCCTAGGTGGAATAGATGAAAAATGCACCTTGATTGTCTGGTAGGAATGCAACCTGTAGATGGATCTTGTAATTTGGTTCCATGCAGGTGGAGTTCTTCACCAAAACAACCTTCTTATCCTTATCTAGCTTATCTTTCATTGTACGTGATGAAGATGCCATGATTTATGTATTAGGGATTCCAAAAAATGTACTCAAATAACTCGGTGAGGGAAGAATGCATAGTAACTAACCTCTGTATACTCAGAATCTGCTTAAATCTATGTTGAATGCATGAAAAATTCATGCTGCAACTTAACTCTCCTTTCTTTGTTCTGCTCTGTGATCGCGTTGTGAAGACATGAGTTCACGTCGACCAAATTTATACCAAATAACTTAGCTCAATGAAATAAATGCTCTTCACCAACCACTCGGTGAACAAACATTATGCTTGGTTAACACTATCAATATTTTAGCTTGGTGAGTATACCATATACTCAGTTACCATAGTAACTCAGTTGTCTCTTTCCAATTTCACCAACTAATAGTTCTAACTTGGTGCATATTAACCAACTCAACTAGAAAATGGTGATCAAACATATAATACCATAGTGCATCTTAATTCATGCTGATTTTGCATTTGTACAATAAATAGGGGAACTGATGTAAGATATAGCATTGCAAAACATAGTTCTATACCTTCTTGTATTGCTTAGTTGCAGATGGTGGAGCCACCTAATCCATTAGATAAGGTGTCACCGACTGTTGTTCTTGGTCCTACCTTATCATTTGATGTTCTTCTCTACATTTGATTTTTGATCCTCACAATTTCCTCAATTATATTTCCATTCTCATAAGTGTTTATTCGATCTGCACAATCTCTGCTTAAGTGACCGACTTTGTGACAGTGAGAACGTGCCATTCCAGAGCTTGACCAATTCCTAGATTTGGTTCACCATTTTCTCATACAATTTGCTTCTATATGTCCATATTTACCACATGTTTTTCACCATCTCCAAGTGTTGTAATCCCATGCATAAGCATTGCCTTGTCTTCTCAGTTTATTTACCTTTTCTTATCATTTAGCCTTCCAGATTTACTTTGTATTCTTTCTGCAAGCTAGATATGTGTGACCATGCATGTTGCAATTTTGATATTATTTATCTATGTATGATTTCTTATGTGGTTTTTTCAACTTGGATCTACACTCATGTGCCTAATGTCCATGCTTATTACAGTTATAGAAAATACCATTTAATTTAGGAGGGTTTCTAGGAATACCTTTTGCTTTGCTTCTGCAAACATTTGATGTGTGGCATGTTTTTTCCACAATTATGGAAAGAGGGATTCTTGGGCTTCAGTCTTGAGTATAAATTCCTTTGTTTAGCTTTATTTAATGATTCTCCTTTCTCGGTATACCCTAATCTAGTATTGTTGTTCACTCTTCTTTGATAGTTCATAAATTCATCCATTCTCTTAGTGCTTTCTTTAGATCTCTTAATCACTTCATTATGTTGTTGTAACATCTTCACTTCATTTCTCATTTTTTAATTTTCTTCTTTCAATATACCAATAGCCTCTATTCTTTTTGCAAATTCAGTATTCACTCGGTTTGCCTCATGATTCATAGCAACTACTTGATTGGTAATCTCAAAGTAATGTTCAGTAATTCTCGATGTCTCAGTATCTTTCTCTTGTAAATTTTCAGTCATCTATCTTCTATCATCAACAACCATGTTTCTATCTTGTTCATCTTTCTTTGCATCATTCAATACTTCAACCATTCTAACCATTTGTGTATCTTGACCGATCCGCAATGCTTCACTTGTTCAGTAAGTTGTTGATTGCTTTCAGATAGCTTTAATATGATTCCTTCATATGCATCAGATATGCTACCAGATTCAGATATAGATGTATCAAATAGATCATGAATCTCTTCTTCATGATAATCAATCTCACGACAGTGAAGTGCCATGTCCTTTCTTTTAATCAACATCTCCTTGAGTTTCTCTTTAGCTTCCTTATATTGTTCGACATAGATTTGCAACTATAACTTATGATTCTCCATAGTTTTGTCAAGTATATACCTTTCCATTGTAAGATCTTTTCTCTTCAGCTATTAAACCTTCAAAATAAGAGAACTAGCTCTAATACCAATTGTTGGGATAATGGAAAGGGTGTGTACTAAGAGGGGAGGGGTGAATCAATACCCTTAAAACTTTTTTGATCAAATCTTATAAACATTGTTCTTCATTAACCGATTGAGTAGATTCACATATACCAAACATGTAGTATCAATATTGAAATGTAAATTGATGTAAATTAAATAATAAGCATACATAAGATTAAGCACTCATGACACTAGTATTTTGGTATCACAAAAAACCCATGTTAGAAGGTAAAAACTGTGGTGGGGATGAGACCCACAAAACTTCACTACTACAGAAATAAAGATAGCATGTTAAAGCTTTAAAAAATGATCACTTCTGATGATCTTACCCTATTAGGAGTAACAATAAGATCGATTAGATCTACCTCATGTGAGGATTTTTCAATACAATCTATGTGTGCACTCGGTTAAGAGATTTACAATAAGACTGTTAAGTCTACTCTATTAAGAGATTTAGGGTCTATTACAATTGTTAGAGAGTAAAAAAAGTTTGATCTAAAACATATACAATCTCAATATTGCTGATACAGATCCATTAAGTTCATACAAAAATATATCACCTCAATGTGAATGATAATACCTTCTGCTCTGTTCTGCACGGTAGCCTTGCCTTCGTTCTGTAAACTAATTTCTGCAATGTAGTCTCTTTCTCTGAAAATCCCTTGTCTGACCTCTGATGTCTATAGTATGGTGGTTACTTGATCTTTTCTTGATCAACATACATTACAAAATTTGACATCTATACATTTATATATTAAACAATATGACCTAACTAGGGTTTAACAATTGCATCCTTATCCTAAGATCAATGGTGTACAAAATTTACCTTGATCATCTACACATAGGAGACATAAATAATTAATGTTGTAAATCTGTAGTTAATGTCCTCCTCGATCATGTAAACCATTATCTAGGTCGGCTAAAAATTTGTTACATAGAATGATGTGCCATAACAAACTTTTAGGTGGTCTATGTTCAACTCGGTGTTGTTGTCTCTCGGTGCTCTTTGTTGTTTGTGTATCTCGATTATACTGGTGTTCGGTTATGTTGTGTAACTCAGTGTTGTCTTCTATTCAGTATAGTCTATCTACTCAATAATCACTATGCTCGGTTGACTCTAGGCGTGATCAGTGCTCTCTGGGCATGATCAGTGCTCTCGATTGACTTTGTACTTTGATGATTAAACTGACTATCTTGTATGTGACTTTGTTACTAACTGTCCATTATGACTTCTTGATAACTAATGAAAACTTCAATGTGCAATTGGAGTAACAAGATTAATATCTCATTTAGGATTTTTCCATTCTTTTAGTCTATTATTATACGATTATTGTAGGATGATAATATTTTTAGATTACTTTTCCCCCTTAATATTAAGTTTCTGAAAATTCCAAAATTCTATGATTCTAGGAAAGGTAAAAAGAGGATAACATCATTTGTGATTTATTTAAGTAATTTTATTATTCAAACATATTATTTTCATTAATGGATACACAAGATGGTATCGAGTAGTGAAATTAGACAGCAAAATTTGTTGAGTAATCATCAACAGGCCTAGAAACTATCTATTTTGATAAATACATAATTTTGTGATTCACTCTGTCTTTCATGATACTACATATAAGTATGTATGTTGAGGAAGGTCTTTTTTAGTTTTACGATTGAAAGCAGATTGATGTCTCTATGAAAGGAAATCTAACTCCTATTAAGTTTAATAGAAATCATCAAATAGTGGATGTCAGGTATTTGACTAATCTTGTATGGAAAGGAAACTAACATTGAGCTCTCAAACCTAATCTAGATAGGAAAGTATAGAATTGGTTTTTTTATTGTCATGTTTTTGACAGGTATAGGTACATAGGGGAAGATTACTACTTACAGGGCAAAGAGAAAAAGGCGATAATCAATATGAGAGTTTGGGAGTCAATTTTCCCAGTAAAAATATGGAACAAATTAGTTCAAAATTTGATTATTGTAATATGAAAGATTGATATTAGTAACATGACATAATGCCATCTATAATAAGGATGAATATCATTTTGTAGACTTGTTTAGTATTTAGGTTTTTTCTTTTTGGGCTACAACCAGAGGTTTTCTTACTCGTTCTTTCCTGCCAGTATGCCCTTTTAAACCAGGTTGTGTAAACTTCTTATATTTAATTAATAAAATATTGGCCAATAGCTCATTACTTTAATGTAGAAAATGGTCTAGTTTTTTTTTTTTTTTTTTTTTTTTTTTATGTTTCACACGAGTAATAAATATCAAGAGAATAACATTAGAAATATATTATATAATTTATTAATTTAAGTGTTAAAACTTGTTCTTACATTTGCATCAATGCATAGGCTAAACTAAAAACTTAAATCAAGGAAGATATATAAAGTTAAAAATTATATTCAATAGATCCTCATATTTCAACCTTGAGAAGTCACGCAAAGCATAAAATATTGGTTTTCATCTTCACAACCACTAAACTCATACCTTTCTTAACCATGAGAAGTTGCGCAATGCACATGATATTCAATGTTTATTTTCTCAAATTCAGAGCCTTTATAACCTTTATGTCATTTAACCTCAAGAAGTCACTCGACAGCTATCTCAGCATCTTCTCAACTTCTCAACATTTTGAAATAACCTTTTCAAAGCTACACTAGGCCTCTTCATGACTTCTTAACATCATTTACTTCTTTTTCTAAGTTGGGAAGTGTCGCTTCACATTAATTGCTAAATTCTCAACTTCAAAACAATGATTCTTCTCATGATAAAAAGATTCGAGAACTAATGCAAAGACTCATTTCGCAACTTCTCAACATGAAAATGTAAAGGATGCAACCTCTCGACATGAAATTACCGATGTAACATTTTATACTTGAGATGTTGTGCATAACATTTATTCGAGACTTCGGAACCGCTAACCTATAAAATTAACATAGCATTGATATGTTGAGAAACCTTAATGCGTGACTTCACGACTTGAAAGATAGCTTCCCCAGATGACTTGAGAAGTAACACATAACTATATTCACAACTTCGCAACTTGAAAATAGGGCTTTAAGAATGAATTCCCGATGATGAGAAAATGTGATTTAACACACACAGACATTATAACATACAAATTTGACCAGAACCATATAAGTAGAATTTCAACTTTACAGTTTACTAATAATTCAAGAAACATGTCTCACTACTGATAATACAATATGAAATATGTCTTCATTCTAAATGAGTGTGACAATTTCTAGGAAATTAGGAATTCATTATACTTCAAATTTCAGTACAGTAACAAGTTACAAAAATCATGAATAATAGTTTTGGAAATTGTAAATATAATATGATTCAAGATTCAAGAAGTGCGGTATATGAAGTATCTATATAAAATTTATGAAGTATACTATAAATACCTATTAATTGAATTTTAAATGATCACTTCACTGACTCAGTGAGAAGTCTGACGCTTTTATATCCCACATGGAATCTAGCTCCTGAAAGTGACTAGTAGTATCAAGTTCCTTTTCATTTTGAGTTGGTATTGAAAATCAAAAAAATATTCATCTTCATTCTGAGTCTGGGACTGAGATCCATCGTTTGTCTTAAAACTAGCAGTAGCACCACCAGGATTTGAAGTGTTATAAAGAACTCATCTTTCACGCATGGAATTCCAAATTACCAATGCCCTATCAGAAGGAAAATCTTTAACATTGTACTGAGTTACAAATAACCTCAAGCAAGTTTCCAAATGTTTGTCTAGTTTGTTTCTGATCTTTGATTTCAAAAACCCCAATGCACTGAAAACTCTTTCATCTTCCACCAACCCCAGTATCATTGTTTGACATAAATTAGCAAGTTTGAAATATTATGATATTGAATCACACAATACTTCACTCTATTCTATCATTTTCCAAATCCTAGTTATTGCACCAGGTTCAAATGGATTCTCCAAGTTTTTCAACTGCAATTTCATACACGATGCAAATTGTCTACATTATTTTTTAAGATTAGCTGAATCTAAACTTTTGTCAATTGGTTGTTCATTACAATCTGCATGTTTTGAAAACTCTCTCATCAATTCATCAATTTATTTATGAAAGATTCATGCATTAGTTTGTGTATTTTTGAATTTTTTCCAAAAATGAGGAAAAATACAACCCATGGCTTCAATAATTTCTTCTCGGGGGAATCTTTCATGAATCTAAGTTTAAAGTTGGTAGGAAATTGACTTCAAATTATGACTAACAGATTTAACAATCCTATCAAAATCTACCTTTTTAAGTGGAAGTAATCTGCCTCACTTTCCCATCTTAGATTGGTGCCTTGGTATTTCATATCCTTTCACAAACACACATAAATCATTTGCATTGAATTGTAAAAAATTCTCAGCATGATTCAAATTTGTAATTATCTTCCACCTAAAAAAATTGGGCTTTAAAGTGTTGTGATATCTGAATACAAAGCATCTAGGGAAATGTGAGTCATTCTACATAAACTATTGTACTCATGGATATACATAGTTCTATCTTGGGATTTCTTAATAAGTTTTTTCATCAAATCCAGCATGGGGAGAAGACTTTCTAAAGTTAATAGAGTCAATATATCATTTAACTTATGTAACAGATTAGAGCGTTGTCTACCATGAGGTGTTGCTCATATATTAGTCCGGTCAAGGATTGATATTATGTTAGAACTCATTTTACTGGTCCATGCAAAGAGATCCATATGGTATCAACATCCTTGAGAAGCTTGTTTCTTGGTGTTACTCCCTCTGAAAAAATCTTAATTCTGCAAAACGTTTATGACTTTTGTAGAAGTAAGAGTATATCTCGCGGACTAGGTCTTCAACTTTTGACACTGTAGGAAAATCACTTACAATTTTATATGCTAAATTCATTTGGTGGGCCATGCAATATATTCCAAGAATGTAAGGTGTAATACTAGTTTGTAATCTTGCACAAAGACCATTCCTTTGGCCTTGCAACACTATAGCTCCAACACACACTAACTTCTTTCCAATTGACAAATCATCCATACCAGCAACTTCATTCAAAGCTTTCTTGACTTCAAAACATAAGTTTTATGTTGTTGAATTTCCCCTCATTTTACGAACACAGAGTAGATTAGCTTGGTGGACATGCTATTTTACTATATACATGCACATGCATACAGACGCAAGAAGTGTTATCTACTATAGTAACTTCATCTTTGGATAATGAAATTAATCTGGACTATTTTACTTTCTCCCATAAATTTTGCTTTTCCACCTCAGAAAAATAGTTTTCCATTTCCCATTCAGTGTTTGTTGACCAATGTGACATAGGATAGTGAGGAACTTTCAAAAAAGATAATAAATTTCCATATTCTCAGAAGTCTCTCATAGGTTTTCCTTTGGACAGAATATGAAAAAACTTCAACACTCATCTGAATGGTCTTTGCCAGGTTTTCTTCGTTGGCTGCATGTTTAAACCCAATCTTGATTGGAGGTACACTACTAGCAATTTTTTTCATTCTCTTGTTATTCTCTTCATAGTCTATGGCATACTTAACATGAATACATTCTTCCTTTGATTTCCATCTCATTACTGATATATCTTGTCCATCTCCGGTCTATTTTTTATAAACCTTTCCATTATGCTTTTCTATATTGTCAAGCTTTAGTTGCAACTTCTTCTCTCTTTTAGTTTTCCAAGTATAAATCTTACACCTGCATTATGTTGGTTGTCCATCATTATTTTGGAATGGTTCAATGAACCAATACTTTTCTACCCAATCAACCTTCAAATTTATTTCCATTTCCCACTCCCATCCCATTTTTACTTTCCTTTTTCTTTTCTTCTTACCAACATCAATATTATCTTTATTGCTAGCATTTTCATCCAATTGGTTCTGTGTATCCCTTATAACATCTTCTGTTGTGCCACCATTATTATCCTCATTTAATGCTTTGATTTAACTCAATGAAAACCATATCTTATGGTGGTGGTACCGGTGAGCTACTATGAATGGCTTTTGCACTTTCAATTTTAGAATTTGATGGAGTAGAAACGTTTCTAATTCCAAAGAAAGCCTTTATGGTAGTATCTCTAATTTTGGGGAGTTTTTATGGCCTCCAAATCCCTTAACTTCCATGAGGATTCTTACCCTTGTCTACCCTTCTAATCCCTTCACTTCCCTGATGACTCTTACCCTTGTCTACCATTCCAATCCCTTCAATGCCCTGAGGAGTCTTAGTCTTGTCAACTTCTAGGCTTGGCCTTTCATTTGTAATTTCTTCACTTCCCTGAGGAGTATCAGTATTTCCCATGTCTAACATGGAAATCCCTTCAGTACTATCACCATAGTGAGATGTCTGAGTCTCAACCTCCCCTGACATCTCAATCCCTTCACCAGCTTGAGGATACTCAAGATAGTCACCCTTGTCCAACATCTTGACCTCTCACTAGTCACTAGGATTCTAGGAATTAAAATTAATATGAATACTGTGAAGTGTGAAAAAATAATTGCTTACCTTGGTCCTTTACACTTTCTCTGAAATGTTGAATCCTTTGTTTACTGTTGTAAGATTGTAATTTGTAAATATAGCCATTCAAAATTTTGTAATGGGACGTGAATAGACTGTAACCAATCTGAAATTGTGTTTAAGTTTTCAAACTTTTAATTTATTGATTTGAATTTATATCCATCCATGATTCCAATTTCCATTTTTTGTGAATTCATGGGCTTTTCAAAATACATTAACATCTTGATTTAAGTGTGGTGAAAAAATGTGTCGGCATGTTCAATGCACATTGTAGGAATTAAAAAATGGTTGGAAAAATATGTCCTGGTCAATATAACAACCCCGACGAATATAATGATCATCCACCAAGCAATGTAAATTTTTTGGGGTGAAATGAGTCGACTCATTCAAATAACCATTGGCAAAATAGGATCGGCTCAATAGAGTTTTTGTAAAATATCAGGTGAATTAAGAGGCCATTACAAGAACCATGTCAGACTAATTAAAGGTGAATATACCGGTCAACCACGTCAGACTGATTAAAGGTGAATATATCGTTCAACCACATCAAATGAAAATATTTTAATGGTGATTCGAAAGATTATTGACCCGTTACCATGTTAAAATTGGGTGATTTGGGTCATCGTGTATTGGGCATGATTCGCCAAAATGAAGTGTTAATATTCCCAGAATTTTTCAAAAGGCGAATATTCGCCACTAAAAAACACTATTGGTACAAGGAATCATAGAAGATAAGAAAAATGGTAAACCAAAATTACAAGTAATCTAAGCATGTACACATATAAAATGATGATTATAAATAATGAATCATATAATAATAATAATATAAATAACAATTATTAATAATGGATAACACATGGTGTGGAGATGGTTTTCATGAATAATAATGTTTCCCATAAATAGTGCAAGGGATGGTAATGTGATCCTCAATATCTTGGAAGACCAATCTAAGCATATAAGAGCTACAACATGAGTGTGGAAAAAAAAGTAAAGAGATGAAACTAGAACAAGGTCATGAATTTGAAATAATGGTATATGTCATAAAGATACGACAATATTAATCTCAATCTATAAGAGGGAAGTGTTAAAGTATGCATGCCATCGAGAATGGGGGGATAGGTGTTACGTTGACAACATTGAATATCAATTAAAATATATAAGGTGATTGTCAAGTTGGTGCACATCATAATGAGAGGTCATACAACCTCCCTCAACATCATGATATATTGTGATAGGAGTAGGTAATTAAGGAAGATTTGTAGTGTTTGAATCATATGGGAAGTTAGAGAAATCTAAAGTTATTTTAATGGGACTAGTAAATGGTCTAGAAAAGTTAGAGAAATCTTTAAATTATTTTTATCTATTATTTGTTGAATGTTTGAAATTTAAACATGTCTCATTCTAGACCACTTACTACTCATATTCAATTAACTTTGTATTTCTCTAGCTTCTCCTACAACTCATATATTACAAATCAAAAGAGGTGAAATGTGCAAGCTTAACAACACTCAGTTCAAGATGATGATGAGGGTTTTTTAAAAAGATTTAATTGTTTTTACCTAAACCAAAAGAGAAAGATACAACTTTAAAAGTGTTTGGCTTTACCAAAATTTATGTTAAAAAGTGTGATTTGACTAAAATGTTCTTTGTAATTTAAATTAAACACTTTCAGCACTTACGCTAGGATAAAATTATTTCTTACTTTAAAATATTATTTTGTAGATATTTATTATAGAAAAAAGCTGCTAGAAGCATTTTTACGTACTTTGCACAAGTAAAATTTAATCTTTTACCAAGATAACGAATCAAATAAGACAAATGATACTTTAATACTAGAAATAGGATTGTAATAATAAAATTTTGAATACAAATTTTTAAAAATAAGATAATAGAACTTGGTGCTTAAAGGGGAGATTTAGTATACCTAAGCAACGAATCACAATCCTTAGAATAGGTTTCCATCCCAAAAAGATAGAAAAATAAATTATAAAACCTAGAAAATAATTTTCTACACAAAAAAAGACAAGGATAACCAAAAGAATAAGGGAATACCAAAATATAAGGAAAAGCTACAAAAGTATTTGTATATAAGAAATTAGAAACAAAAGGAAGTTGTTAACAAAAAGGGAGAAAATAAAAGCTCTATGTAGTTGAATCTTTCAAACACTTGTATTGTCTCTTGGGAGCTTACCACAGATGGTCAAGAGCCTAATATGGCCTTTCAACATTCGAGAGAGAGAGAGAGAGAGAGAGAGAGAGAGAGAGAGAGAGAGAGAGAGAGAGAGAGAGAGAGAGAAATTTTATGTGTAGGACTATGATCACAATGCTGAAATAAAATTTATAAGTGAACTCCTTGGCCTATGAGAAGTCACCCTTGTGTGTGTGTGTGTGGATGTGCACATACATGTATGTGTGTGTGCATGCATGCACTCATACACGCATGTATGTGTGTGCGCATACACACTCATTCACACATGTGTATGTGTGTGTGCGCACACACACTCATACACTAATGTGTGTATGTACACACACGCGTATGAACAAGAAAAAATAACCTATTAGTATGAAAATTTTAAAAACTTCAACAGTAAATCCAAGAGATCCAAGAAAGGAAAAAAATTGGATAGAAATCAAAGAATGTAGAGAGTGATTCCTTAATCTTAATAGACAATGAGATCCCTTTCAAAATGGAATTAGAAAAAAATAAGGAAGTGCACCAACCGTTGAGATTTATCTCAAGTCTATTACAACATGTGAGTGGTTAGAAAATAGTAGAACTATATAAAAATTACTATTTTACGATAAAATATTAGAGGACACTAGCCCATCACACAGAAATTCATTTGTTATATTATTTTTTTGGACAAATTCACTTCTAAAAGTTTGGCCAGGAAGGAAAGATAAGACAAATACAAAGGAAATATTATTTTTCACAAATAAAATTCACATAGCATTAGCACGATGGGTTCATAAAGGCTAAAGCAAGGTCCAAAATGAGTCTAAAATATGATAAGATCCACAAACACCAATCCAATTCAAAGTATAATGTTAAAATTATATGGTGTGTAATTTCCAACATTCCAAATCTTGGCGTCTAAATGATTTTATATTAATATACACTCAAAAGGTTTCGCAAACTTGATATTCACCACACTAGTTAAGTGGGTTGATTATTAGTCAATGTCTAATGTGTATATGCACAAAATTGCTTTAAATACACAATACTACACCACTTTGGAAAGCTTCACATTCAAATAAGACTACCAATGAGTAATTAACAATAAGAGTTTTCAACATAGTTCCATAGAGTTTCTAGATGGGGGAATGTATGTATTTGTTTCAAGGACAGGAGAACCAAGGACCTATGTTTGGAGATGACAAAGGAATGATGGAATGACAATGGAGCAGCACTAAAATGCAAATATTACCTGAGTGTAATTATAAATAAATATGTAAGGAATAAGTACAAGAATTAAAAAAATATAACTTTAGAAAACTAAATAATAAAATTAAACTTTAAACTTCAAGTTTGTAAATACATTAAAATGATTCCATTAAACATTTGAATCTTGAACTGGACATTGAAAACATGAAAATATCAAATCTGAAATTTATTTTATATTCAAAATTCCATAATTATGATAATAATGATAAATGTATTCAAAATAAAAAGTGAAGTGAATTGAGGCCTTTAATCATATCCCCAAACTCGTCATTAGCATTGTTGGAGTCCACATGTTGAAGTTCCTCAAAACCAATGTTAATCAACCCTATATGTGTAGCACCATTATCAACTTATAAGTAAGTGTCTTGCAGTCAATGAGACAGAAGGAACCATGTACAACCAGAAGTTTCTATGTTCTCCTAAAGGTAATCATATTCCTCTAAAGGGAGTGGATGAAGCTACAAGTAGACTAGTTCCTTTCAACAATAGAAGAACTCAAAACTTGATATGGTGAGAAAATGGTTAGAGAAGCACTCAAAGAAGTTGCCTTATGCATATTCCACCAAAAATTTGTTCTTCAAGTGTCATAGTTTACTTATCCATTTTATCCTCTTATGAATAATTATTGCTAAGTGTGGAGAAATTTTCACACTCAGTTAGCTGATGCTAGCCTTTATAGAAACATACATCTTTTGGATGACCTTCATGAACCTTGTCTTCACCTCAATGTCTAGTATGGGTTTAATTTTAATAGGCCTTTGCATGTATGACTTCAAGTTCAATGCATAGGAAACCATGTGAAATGAAATTTTAAGCTTCTCCCCTCTTTATTGAATGATTGGTTGAATACATTTATTGTAGAATTACAATGTAGGTTTCTTCCTCTCATGTGGTAGCTTTCATTTGGTAAAGCAAAGAAATATATGCAATAACACACATCTCCAAGGCTAGCTACATTGATATCTCCATAGATAATCACTTACAAGATTGAAGGAATGATAGAGACAATATGTTTTGCATCACCCCATAAAAAATCACTATCCATACCATCATTTATCCTCTTCCCTTATTTGTCTTGGACTCAAGCCACTATTTTCATTATTCTATCACAACTATTAGTTTCAATGTCTCTTGCAATGCAACTCATGCATCTTCTCAAAGATAATGAAATATAATACATATCTATTCTCTAAGGTTTAAAGAATTAATTCTTAGAGAAGGTTCTAAAGGGTGCATATGAAGTGTGGTGGTTGTAGATAAACATTTGCACATCTCTAGCATTATTGACAACTAATTTGATCCAATTAATTTTTCACATATCCTTGAGTGCATTATTCATGACATGCACACAAGAAGAGTACAACAATATGTCTATAAGATACTTCAATTACTTTCCCTAAATATTTTCACACATGGGACACATCCATCACTACTTGGACCATATTTTGTGTCCCTACCTCCTCTACATTGTCTTTGAGGATTTGAAACTAAAAACTGGCATCCTTGTGATGCCTTGAACAATCCATGACCCTTAAAGAGTAAGGAAAATTTATACATGTATCCATGATATTGGTGATTAGATGATGTCTCATGTCTATCCACCCATCCACATCTAGGCTTCATCCACCATTGACCCAAGATTCCTTCAATTCCTCCAATAAAATATTTATTTTAGCATAGTTCTTATCCAAAATTGTGGTCCTTAATTTTGTCTCCCCTGGTGGGTCTTTCCCTTTCTATCTTTTCCATTGACTACTTATAATGAGGAAAGAAGGCCACATAGAATAAAATTTCATTGACAAAGGAATTTTTCAATGTCTTCATCTTCCTCATCCTTCAATTTCATATTGAAAAATAATTTAGTGAGTTAGGAGTATCACTTGGCATCTAACATTTCCCTCCTAGCCTCCGGTACCATTGAAGTAGAATAAATTGGCATATGTGCATGTAATCTCTAAAGAGTAGTAGAATTATAGCCATCTTTGATGACCCCTTGACCTTGAGAGACAGGAACTCAAATGTAGGTGTGTTGGCTTTACTACTTGGACCGCCCCATTACTTACATATCTCAGCTCTATAGGTCAAATTTTATGCCAACTTCTCACATACATATACACATTTTCCTCAAATATGTAAGTGAGCATTAACTCTAGTAATGCTACCTTGAAATTCAAGCTTACAAAAAGTGGAACTTCCACAACATAGTGCCCCATATGCCCTAGGATTTATTTATTATATTTTTCACATTTCCTAATAAAAGACTTAAGATCAAAGGGAGCCTTTGCAATTTTTTCTATTACTATAAAATGAAACTAATATTTGCACTTTTAATGAGACTACATACTTTTACACTTTCATTAGGTGCATAATCTTATTTGGATTAGCTTTAAAATTTAACCTATTGAGGCTTAACATCATCCTTAATCATCCTTTTAGAACTCATGGTAACACTCTAATAAATAAACTATATGTAATAAATGTAATAATTTGCCTAAGGTAAAGAATAAAAATGCCAAGATCTTGAAGCTCAATAGATAGAAAAAGACAGACAAATATGATATGAGAAATTGATTGATTCAATAATGATCAAATAATAATGGATGCCTAATTGATGTCCCATTAATAAATAAAAATTAGATGTGCATGAATATATAGGCAATGCATGATAACTAGGAGATATGCAAGTGATAACTATCAACCACACAAGGTGGAATCACATGCCCACCAAAGGTGAATCACATAAGACTCAAGATTTTTCTTGTGTAAACCCTTATTAGAGGGAGAAAAATATGTGTGGGGATGATGCCCACAAATTTTACTAGTGCGCGAAATAAATTTTCCCTATTAGGAAAAGTTACAAACACCATGTTAGGGGTATAATCAGTTAAGAGTATTTTAGCCCAGTTAAAAGATAATACAAGTCCTATTAAGAATACTTTTTTAAGAGATTTCAAACTCCTTCTAAGAGTCATCTAGTTAAAGGATTTACACTTCAGATCTTGTTAAAGATCCTTCTCACCCTGTTAGGAGTGACCTAGTTAAAGGATTTTACTTGCAAACCTGTTAGGGCTTGCCTTGGGAAAAAACCATGAGTGACTAATCTGATTATGACCTTCATGTATGATAGATCTACTTTAGTTCTATTCATAGTGCCTCCTTACACATCCAACAACTTCCAATGACCACCAAAACTAATCATAACACTAGAATCTCTAACCTAATTCACAATTTCATCCTTCTTTTTATAACAAGTTCCTCAAGTCGGCCTTTTCCCTAAAATTTTTTACCCACCAACATAAAATTCAAATCTGATCATGCCAAAATGAATTGGTCAACTCAATAAAATTAACACAACACTTTTCAGGTCGCAAACAATCATTTACAAATATTTTATAGACCAGGAACCAATCTAACCAAACTTGCTTGTTTGTCTCTTGTTAACTAACTAATTCCATTGTAGATATATATGGATATACCTCTGTAGATAATACATGTATGATCACACACCTTAACTCAATCACCAACTCAAGATTCATTCGTTTGTATCTTGCATACTATCATTTTCCTGGTTGACTGAACACTTAGTCATTTCTTCAATTAGATCCTCAACAACATCGGTAAAAATGATCTCTTGCCTCCAATACATCACGTTTCCAGCAATGAAAACACCACAATACATTATCATGATGAACACACAAATTATCCTCGCTAAATGCCAACAATCTCCCCCTTTGGCATTGATGGAAACACTTGAAAAAATAAACTAGAAATTTGCCTAGGTGAGGATCTACTACAAAAATGAAAAATACATTACATTGCATTGTAGTAAACTAATTCCCAATAGCTTAAAAAATATTCCCCTGGGAATTACAATCATGTATACTACTCCCCATTACCATTACAGTTACATTCTTCATGAACTTAGTCCAATTTTATATTAAGTACATTGATTACATTCACTCCCCCTTTGACAAAAAAGACAAAGGTATGACAAAAAGTGTCAAAATTTTATTGATATAAAAGTAGTAACACCTAGTTACATTCTATGGTCACTAAAATTAACCTTCAAAATTTGTAGATCACTATCCTAATTTCTCAGTAGAATGCTAATTCTTCTAATCCATCAATTGTACAAATCACAAAATGCCAAAGACTTCTCAGCTTCCTTTACACTTTGTTGCAAAATTTCTAGTTTGAGGACCAACAAATTACTCACCTTCATTCAAATCATCCTTCAACCATTTAACAACCAATGTAAGAGTTTTGTTGTCAATAACAATTGACTGTGTCAATTTCTCTGACATATTCTTCTCATACACTTTCACTGCTCTAAAAATTGATGTATCTTATAAAAAAATTCATTTGATCTCCAATTGCACCAAAAAAATGAGCTAAATTCTCTATAGGTGTAGCTTTCTCACCATACTTAACATTACTTAATATTTTTGAAAACAAATCTCTAGCAGTGAGCATTACCTAAGATTCTTGTTGCATCTTTTTATTGTTTTGCTTTTGACTTTATTGCCACAACAAATTCTATCACTTCTTTAGGGATCATTTTGCTCAAGTAAATCTATCCCCTAATTGATAAATCATCAACAATATTCATTTTGGACTTTTTTAGAGGAGTGGCCTTGCCTTCAATTGGTTCCTTTTAAGTAGTTTCCTCCACATTGAACTTTATACCTTGAGTAGCACCAACTGTTACTTCATTTTCCTTCTCTTTCTCTTGTTGTTTCTCATCATCCGAACCTACCTCTTGAGTGTCTTTGGTCATAGCCTAACCTGTACCAATGCCTATTGGTTCTTCTTCCTTTTGTGTCTCGGGTTCTTTGTGATATTTTTGTGTGTCCATTTTCTAATCATGTACCTCCATAACAAGGATTTCTCATGTATTATATATTCATCTCTGAGTTCATCAAGAGTGACCTGTACACCATCAATCTTTAAACCTTCATATGTTTGAATTACCACTGGGTCATCCTTCTTATCTTTTGTTGATTCCTCTTGAACATTCATCAAAGTTCCTTCACCCTTATCTTTTTCCAAACCCAAATATTTTCTCAAAGTTTCCTCTATCTCATCCTTTACCGATTGAGTCTCTCCAATCATTAGTTGTGTGGACCTTGTTCTTTTTTTGAGTAGAGGTCTTAACTCTTTGACCTTTTTATTTATCTATTCCTTTAAATAATCAAGCATTAGCATCAACAAAACATACATCACCAATTATTTATCCCTTGTAAGTGCACCCTTCCATCTTGCATCAATCTTATCATATAATTTTGTAGAAATTTGACCTTGCAATTAAATAGGTGCTTTTCTCAAGTTGTGCATGCTAAAGAATACAACATCTTCAATCAACCTTTGGTATTTTTCATTAACCTTATTGTATAAATGTCTAACACCAACCAATACACCCCACTTCATTATTCTAAGCACTATATTTTCAACAAAGATAAAATTTCAAAAATCAACTTTAACAGATTCAGACTCAATAGATTTAGTGGTGGGACAACCTACCACTTTGGATCTCTTCCTGATGGCTTTTATTTCCTTTTATTCTTTCTCTGATTTTTTTCTCTCATTATCTTAATAAGCAGCTTGCTTAGGTCTTTGTGCCTTTCCTTTCATTCTTTTGTCTATCACCTTTCTTGTGTTTTTTGTCTCCTTAATTGTTGTAGTCTTATGCTTAGCATCCTCTACTAGTTTTTTCTTTATTATGATAGGAGAAGGTTTCTCCTTCTTCACTTGTTTTTCACTTCTATTATGTCAACCGGTTGGGGTACTACCAGCTGAACCAACAAATTCAACTTCATCTAGATCTCTAGCTACACCAGATGTACTTGCTTTCTCTACAACATGATTTGGCCTTTCTTTCTCTATTTTATCCTTATTGAAACCTTTTCTGAGTCATGGATTGTTCAACATATTTCCTCACTTTTCTCTCAATAATTGGTTTCATCAACTCACTATGTACTTTAAGTGACTTTTCTTCATAATTTCTAAACCTTGGAGTCTTGGGATCTATCGGTTAAGCCAGAAAGTTTTTTGCATAGATATCCAAAAAGTCTTCTTCAAGTTCATAACCCATAGGCATTACCCATGAGGTCCTTGGCTCAACAACTTACATTAAACAAGTATTTGTGTCAACCATGAAGCATATAGTATCCTTGTACTTTTCCACAATAGAAGATGGTATTCTTTCCTTCTCATGCATTCTCTTCTGAAAACCTTTAAGATATCCCCATACCTTGCTTGTGAAATCATTGCCTATAAGTTTTATACAGTTGTTGATCTGAATGAAAGATGGAGTATCATTTGACCATGTGATGTTTCATATACCAGGGAAGATATTTTGAAAATATAAAAAACAAACACATAATCACCTGGCCATATTTGAATTTTTGTCTCATATCCTTCTTGACCTTATCCAGGTTCAACATTAAATGTTCTCTCATGACTTCAGCCAAGTCATAGTCTTCATTCTCCTTTATTATCATATGATCACTATGAATAGCACCACCAAGTATACTATTCAATGTGCTAGAATGATATACTTTATATCAAATAACCATACAAGAAAATTTCACCTCTTCATCATAAATATCATTTATTGTCATGGAACGACCATCGCACTTTGATTTTTTCAGCCTGATTACATCATCCTTTGGAATGGTTAGAAGAACACGCACACCACCGATTGCACATAGATTAGTTATAGCATGAATTTCTTCCTTAGTAATCTTATGCAGTCAATTCAACCACATGAATTGATCATGAAGTCTTCTCAGGATGTATCTAACCTGATCATCATCAAATTCATCAAGGTAGATGTCTGCGTGATGAAAACCTTTTCTTATGTTATACATTTGTGCTCATCTTTCAACACCATGTTATCATCACAAAATGTCTCATACTGTACATGTATTTCACCTGAACCTAGGTCTTCCAATTTACATTGGATATATGTTCTCACATCCTCTACATGTAGAACACCATAGGGTAGGCTAGTTAGGGAACCCATTAGGTCATTTTATATAGATTTGAATGGATGTCTTTTAAATTCCACTCGGGGTCTTTAATTAATATCAACCAATTTAGGAGTACCCATTTCAAATTCTCAACCACACAATTAGATAATAGATAAATACCTCAAATAGTTTGAAACTAGGGTTCTTCCTAAAAAATTTGACAATACCCGATCGATTTATTCTCTTGGATCAACAGGAACAATCTCCTTGGGATCGCTTGAATCATAGAAAGTATCTCAAACAATGCTTCTTTCACTCCACAACATCTTTCACAATGTGCAAAGTGAAAAATAAACCCAAAAATAACATTTTTATCAACCTTCACATTCATCCTTTAAATGCACTTACTGATTGAATTAACCATTTCACCGATTGACCCAGAATTCAATACCGATGATCAAAACATCATATAATTCACCAAATCTCTGCAATACATTCCAAATTTCCTTATTGAATCTACAAATGTTATTATATCTTACACACATCTATAGGGGGTACAAAGATGGATTCAACAATACTTTCTCCCCCTAAGCCACATGAATGATTAGTTTGATGATGAATTGTCCACACCTAATGGAGATGTGGATTCCTCCAATGGCTTATTGTCTTCCTTCTTCTCCCAAGTCTCATTCATCTCTTTCATATTCTCTTCTACACTCACAATCTGCTTTCCTTTCTGATTGCTTGACTGGTTTACCGATTGGTTCCTTAATCTTCGGTTCATTGCTAAATGTCCAATTGTGTGACAATGAAAGCATGTCATACAATTTTTTCTCTATGGTCCTAGATTACCTCTTGTAGTTCTCATTCTATAATTCACAACCATGTGTCCATAGTTTCCACAGATTGAGCATGTGACATCAAATTGCTTCTCCCTTTGGTAATGACTTTCCCATTTCATAGGTGACCTTAGACATTTCACTCTTGTCCTGAAATCATCAGCAATGTGACCATATTTGTTGCATTTTTAATAGTTACCATCAAATCTACTAGATCTACTACTGGATCTAGATCTATAATCATAACCAGCATGTCCATACTTATTACAGTTGTAACAATATCCATCAAAAGTACTTTATTTTCTTACATATCTTCTTCTACATACATTTGTAGTATGACCTACCTTATGACAATTGAAACATACAAGTTTGTAGGCTTTCCTACCATAATTTCTTTGTGTTACCTTTGGTGGAGACTTTCCTTCTTTCTTGATCTCCTTAGTTCATAAGATTCAAAAGTAGTATGACTGGTATATCCAAGGCATGTAGTCTCTTTTCTAATTCTTTGATTCCTTCGTTGTTCATCCAATTTTGTAGTACTCATTGAATTTCTTCAACAGATCATTAGCACTTTTCAAATCTATGTATAGTTTCTCATTCTCATTTCTCAGATCTTCATTCAGCCTTAGGGCTTCTTGATACCCCTAATTTGTGTCATGTAAATGTTCATGCAATGTACTAACCTCTTGTTCAAATTTGAAAATCTCATCCACTTTAGCCTTTAGGGTTTCATCTTTGTCTTTTAGGGCATCCTCTGCAAATTTCCTTACATCGTCTACAGATATCCTTGTTTCTAATTCTTCACTCATTCTGATTGATTGGGATTTTATCTCTCTCTTCATGTTTTTATTATCCTTTTTCATTTTTTTCAATCTCCATACCCATGAATTCTAGGGCTTATTCAGATTAATCAGATCCACTTTGTTCAAATGATTTCTCAATGTAGTCTTGACTCTCACTTAGTTGTTCAGATGATTTCTCAATGTAGTCTTGACTCTCACTTAGTTGTTCAGAAGGCTCTTATCTTTTATCTCTTGACTACTTTAGTTGATTCTTCAACTCCTCAATGACCATTTCAATTTCTTTCAGTTGCCTCCTTTGCTTCAAAAAAACCTCCATTTTTGCCTTAAGAATCCTACCCAAGATGTTAGGCTTCTTCAAGGTAACAAGCCTCTGATACAAATTATTAGTCTGAAGAAGGCACTGAGAGGGGGGGTGAATCGGTGCACCCACAAATATGAAACAAATCTTAAATGTCTTCCATAAGATGCAACATGCAAAAGTAAATATCACATAGAAACTTAGCATATAGACCATTCACACAAAGTAGACATAAGACTTGAGATTTTTCCCGTGGAAATGCTTGTTAGAAGGATAAAACCATGTGTGGGGATGATGCCCAAAAATTTCACTAGTGCACAAAATAATTTCTTCCCTGTTAGGAAAAGTTACAAAAACCCTATTAGGGTTATACCTGGTTAAGAGTATTTTAGTGCAGTTAAAAGCTAATAAAAGTGTTGTTAAAGACTACTTAGTTAAGAGATTTCAAACTCCTTCTAAGAGTCACCTGGTTAAAGGAATTACACTTAAGATCATGTTAAATATCTTTCTCACCCTGTTAGGAGTGAACCTAATTATGACCTTCCTGTATGAAAGATCCGCTTTAGCTATATTCACAATGCCGCCTTAGACATCAAACAACTTCTAACAATCAACAAAACCTATGGCAATGCTAGAATCTCTAACCTAATTCACAATTTCATCCTTCTTTTATTACAAGTTCCTCAATTCGTCCTTTGCCCTAAAACATTTTACCCATCAACATAAAAATTGAATCTGATCACACCAAAACACATTGGTCAAGTCAATAAATTCAATACAACATTAATCGGGTCGCAAATAATCATTTACAAACATTAAATAGACCAGGGAACCGATCTAACCAAACTTGTTATGTTTGTATCCTATTAACTAACTAATGCGATCATAGATATAGCTGGATACACCTATGTAGATAATACATGTATGATCACACACCTTAACTTGATCACAACCTCCATATCCGGTCCTCTGTATCTTGCATACTATCATCTGCCTGGTTGACTGAACACTTAGTCATTTCTTCAATTATATCTTCAATACCATCAGTAAAACTGATCTCTTACCTCCAATACATCATGTTTCCAAAAATTAAAACACCACAATACATTATCATGATGAACACTCAAATTATCCTCACCAAATGCCAACAATATCCCCCTTCGACATTGATGGAAACAATTGAAAAAATAAACAATAAATTTGCCTAAGTGTCCAATGTACTACATATATGAAAAATATATTACATTACATTGTAGTAAACTAATTCCCACTAGCTTTAAAAATCCCCCCTAGGAATTATAATCATGTATACTAACCCCTTTTCCATTATAGATACATTCTTCATGAACTTAGTCAAATTTCAGCTTAAATACATTCATTACATTCACTCCCCCTTTGGAAACAATGACAAAGGTATGAAAAAAAAAGTGTCAAAATTTTATTAATATAAGAGTAGTAAACCCTAATCACATTCTATTGAATAGATCACTGAAATTAACCTTCAAAATTTGTACATCAATGTCCCAATTTCTCATTAGAATCTCCTTAGTTGCAATTTGACCACTTAGCAAAAATGCTAATTCTTCTAATCCAACAATTGTACAAACATCACAAAATTCCAAAGTCTTCTCATCTTCCTTTACACCTTGTTGCAAAATTTCTACTTTGGGCCCCAAAAAATTACTCACCTTCAGTCAACTCATCCTTCAATCATTTAATAGCCAATGTAAGAGTTTTTTTGTCAGTAACAATTGACTATGTAAATTTCTCTGACCTCTTCTTCTCATACACTTTCTTTTCCCTCAAAATTGATGAATTTTCTAAAATTTTCATCTCATCTCCAGTTGCAGCAACCAAATGATCTAACTTCTCTATAGGTGTATTTTTCTCATCATACTTAAAATTACTTAATATTTCTAAACATAAATCTCTAGTAGTGAGTATTACCTAAGATTCTTGTTGCATCCTTTGTTGTTTTTCTTTTTACTTGATTGCCACAACAAAGTCTATTACCTCTTTAGGGATTATTGTGCTCAAGTCAATATGTCCTATAATTGATAGATCATCAACACTATTCATTTTGGACTATGTGGGAGGACTCGCCTTGCCTTCACTTGGTTCCTTTTTAGTAGTTTCCTCCACATTGACCCATATACCTTGAGTAGCATCAAATTTTACTTTGCGTGTCTTCTCTCGCCCTTGTTGCTTCTCATTAGTAGAACTTATCTCTTGAGTGTCTTCGGTCATAGCCTGAATGATACCAATGCCTATTGGTTTTTCTTCCTTTTGTGTCTCAAGTTATTTTTGATGTTCTTATGTGTCCATTTTCTCATCCCGTACCTCCATGATAGGGATATTTCCTGTATTATCTATTCCATTTCTGAATTCATCAAGAGTGACCTATACACCATAAATATTGAAACCTTCATATGTTTGAATTACTACCGGTTCATCCTTCTTATCTTTTATTGATTCCTCTTGAACATTCATGAAATTTCCTTCACCCCTATCTTTTTCCAAACCCAAATGTTTTCTCAAAATTTCATTTGTCTCATCCTTTACCAATTGAGTCTCTCCAATCATTGGTTGTGTGACTCTTGTTCTTGTTTTGAGTATAGTTATTTCCTCTTTCACCTTTTTATCTATCTCTTCCTTTGAATAATCGGGTATTAGGCTCAACAAACCATACTTCGCCAATTCTTTGTCCCTTGCAAGTGCACCCTTCCATCTCACATCAATCTTATCATCTAATGTTGCAAGAATTTGACCTTGCAATTAAATAGGTGTTTTTCTCAACTTGTGCATGCTAAAAACTACAACATATTCAATCAACCTTTGGTCTTCTTCATTAACCTTATTGTATATATTTCTAACACCAACCAATACACCCCACTTCTTTGTACTAAACACTATAATTTCAACAAAGATAAAATTTCAAAAGTCAACTTTAACAGATTTGGACTCAATAGATTTAGTGCTGGGAGAACCTAGAAATTTGGATCCCTTCCCACTGGCCTTTTTTTCCTTTTATTCTTTCTCTAATTTTTTGCTCTCATTAACTTAATTAGCATCTTTTTTACCTCTTTGTGCCTTTTCTTTCATTCTTTTGCCTATCACCTTTCTTGTGCTTTGTGTATCCTTAACTGTTGTATCCTTAGGCTTAGCACCATCTTTTGGTTTCTTCTTTGTTATGATAGGAGGAGAAGGTTTCTCCTTATTCACTTGTGTTTCACTTCTATTATGTTGACTGGTTGGGGTACTACCAGTTGCACCAACAAATTCAACTTAATCTACATCTCTAGCTGCACCTGTAGACACCTAAATTTGGTCAAGTGTATTTCAATCGATGAGAAGGAAATTTTATTAAATCAAATGGAATAATTCAATCAAAAGGGACTAAATTTCATCAAATAAAATGATTAATTAATAAATATATCTATTAATTAAATATAAGCCTAAAACAGACAAATCAAAGCTATATAATTGATTTAATCAATTAATTGTATAGTTTAAATCAAAAATCAAAATCAACCTATTCCCTTACATGGCTAATTTAATTAATTAATTGAATTGATTAAATCCTAATTTCCTTCAACAAAGGGGACAAGAATTTGAATAACCAATGAGAATCAAGGATTGAAAGCACATGGACCACTCCAAACTTTGCAATCTTGATCACTCATTTTAATCTCCAAAATCCTCACCACTCAATTTGTCTCTTTGTCCCAACCTTTGAGACCACCATTTAAATGGTCTCCCCATTTAAAAACATTCTAAAGCCTTCAACTCAACCAAGATATTATCAAGATCAACTTAACTCTACCCCCTACCCTTAGGAAATCTTATAAATATCAAGCATTTTGAGAGCATTAAGAATCCTAGACATTCATGAGAAAATGCATCTATACTATAGAGAAATTCAATGAGATAATAACAATTTGAGAGCATAATTTGAGCAATTGAGATCATAATTGAATGAAATTTCATTACAATTTGAGAGTTGTGAGACATATTAGGAATCATCACACATCAATTCTCATTCTAGGACTATCACTAATGGAGATTAAGGTTGAGAGCTTCATTAGCATGCTTAGTTAGAGAGTCATGGAATGTTAAATGTTATTTTGTCAATTCTTTAGATTAATTTATACTTTTGTTTCCATGGAATTGATATATTACACCTTAATTTCATGAAGGTATAGTTTATATATACACAAATGGTGCCCACCGTGGGGCTTTAGGCCTCTAATCTCTGTTTTTCATCTATTTTTTCATGTTTTGTATGTTTTCTTGTCAATGTTGTACATTGTTGGAAAAGCAACGCTTACTAGATAAATCTTCACGCGTAAAACCAGTAAAGTCGCACCTACAAAATCTTATTTCACCGTGTACAGATAGTGAAATCATCCCTTTGACTGCAAAGTCACACATACAAGCAGTGAAACCACACCTGCACTAATTCTTCTACCACGTGAAACACTTTCTGTCTCGCATTTTCTATTGCCTTTTCATGCCTTTGCATGCTATCTTACGCTTGTTAATGCTTAAATTCATGTGTAGTAGTTTGTCAAATAACACTTTCAGTAGTTTAATGTTGCACATAGACAACAGTAAAGTTGCACTTATAAGCTATTCAATGGTGCGTACAACTTTGTATTTTTCAAGTTGCAGATTATTAAAATCAGAATATTAACACTCTGTATTTTCTAATTTTGCATATGAATAGACATCCAAAGGTCCAAAAACCAGAGAACAAAATCTGCAAGGAGAGCAAAGAGGTAAGAATCCTAAACCAACATGCAAAAGAACTTCACAACTTGTCCATTTTGGAAAATCTAGAAGTGGAAGAGAAATTGTATGAACATTTTGTCAAAGTTGTTCAAGCTTACAAAAATAAGTTTCCTTCATTGAATTAACAATAAAACTAATAGGATCTTTAATCAATTTTGCAAAATTTAGGAAAGATTTGTGAATTGTTGTTATTTCAATTTTCTTTGGTTTCCCTTATAGTGTTGGTTTTTTTTACTAACTTTTTGGAGGAGACGGAGAGGGAATGACCGCCACTAGGTGAGTTGAAAAATCAAATAAAACCCTCAAAAATGCACCTAGCCTTTGATAGCTACATAGAAAAGTTATTTTTCTAAACAATCTTGCACTTGATTAAATTGTGGAAATTTCATATTTCAAATCTAGATAATTAGAGCCTATTAATTTTCACTCAAGGAAAACATTAGGTATATGATCTCAACTTTTCTAAGTTGATCAAAAATCCAAAAGTGTTGGATTTGAGTGATAGAAAGAAAGGTGGTAATGAGCCAAACATTTCATTTCTAAAAACCTCCTTTTCAAGAGGTTCAAAATTTACAATTTGTGTTTGAAGTGTTTGGAATTAAGAAAAGTAGTAGGGATATGCTCTTCACTCTTTGAGTGAATCAAATTCCCCAACCTGCTTGACTTAGTTCATTATTGCTTTCAATATGAACATGATAGAGCTTTAGAGGGCCTTCCTCCCAAGAATAGCCTTACGCGTATGTTGAGAGGGAATGACCCAAGTAGGAGACAATCACTTTAGCCGTGATAATATCCAACCCGCTATAATATAAACGCATTCGTCCTCAAAAGGATCGAGTGACAAATCATATTTTTATGTGTATGGGAGGCCCTTGGAATGAGGGTATAAGAGACTTTGCATTTGTTTGAATGGATTTACACTTACAAATCCTGTTAAAATAGTAATCCTACCTTGTAAATCCATTATTAAGAGCCAAAATTGACCTTAGGTAGCTTTCTTTGAAGAATTTCTTGTTTCGATCCGTTATAAGGTCTGAGAACATACACTTTGTGTAGTTTAAGGTATAGAAACAATTTTTCTATGTGTGTTGTGGTTGTTTCTAAAATTTTCAAACAAGAACATCCTTGAAATCTGATCACAAACATTAAATTTTTAAAAATTAATCAAAAATAGTGACAAATACATTTTACCTAGCAAAGTTACGCGTACAAACTTTCTTTTCACGTGTGTCAGAAGTTATGTTGCACCTAAACAACTCAAGTTACGCATACCAGGTTTTAAGTTGCACGTAGTCACTCTCCAAGTGTCGCGTATAGATCTAAATTTTCACATGCTAGCAATCCAACGACGCGTGATATATCATAAAGTTGCACGTAAAAACTTTCCAGGAAGCACGTAAGAATCAGTAAAGTCTCACGTACCATCAAACCAAGTCATGCATACAAACTGAGACAGAGGAACAAGGGGAATCTCCCAAGGGTTTAAAAAAAATTAACTTGCATATTTGGATACCCATTTGGACATTCTACCTGTTCATAACATTACATTGATCAGAATCCCTTATATTTAGAGAATTCAAAAAATCATCTAAGGGATTGATCAAAATGGGATAAAAGCCAAGAAATCATTGATGTATGCTCATGTCGGCTTTCACCCAATCCCATTACATAAAGTTTACCCTGCAATTAGATGTCACCTATCAAAGGCAAGAGATTCCTTTTCCAAGTGATATCTTTACCTCTTCACAACAAACAATCGAACCAAAAAAAAAGGTAGAACCAAATAGGATGGCTTTTCCTTTTGGAAATATGCATCTCGACCTCATTAAACTCGCCAACAAGGACAACACTAACAATAATGAAAATGGTGAGGTTAATAACAATGGGGCTAATGGAATAGGAATTGACCCTAACAACCAAGGGTTAGACAATAATAATGGAGGTTAAAATGACCCTAATGACGAAGAGGCTATCGAAGAAAAAGTCAATGAAGTGATACAAAGCCCATTATTCATGAAACTCATGGAGAAAGTTTTGGAAAGAGATAGGGAAAAATACTTCCTAGACCTAGCACAAGCGGGGACAAAACTCCCTCATAATTATGATGTCGATAAGTTGAAACAAAAATAAGATGAGACTAAACCTATTGACATCATGAACAACAAATTTAAGTTATTCCAAATGCAGTTGGACAGCATGAAGAAAATCAGGGCTCCTAAACCCTTCTCTATTGAAACATTATGTCCATTTCTATTTGATAAAACCCTAATTATGGTACCATTCCCTAGTAATGCATTTTTTCCTAAGTATGAAAAATATGAAGGAGCATTCAATCCCCAAGATCACTTAAGGGAATTTTGTGCATTGAGCTTGGATTTCATGCATGATACAACTTATTTAATGAGTTTATTTCCAAGAAAATTTGGAGGAATGGCGATGGAGTGGTTCTCCAAATTACCCTCTAGTATTCACACAATTGAGGAATTGGCTTCCAAATTTGTGACACACTACTCTTATAGTATTAAAGATGAAGTCACAATGATCAATTTATGCAACACCAAACAACATGAGGGAGAAGGATTCTTGCTTTTCCTACAAAGATGGAGAGCGGTATTTTCTAGATACCCTCAAAGCATGCCCGAGAAGGAAAATATGGACATCTTCATCAATAGCTTGAATACCAAAATGAACTATAGGTTGAGGTTACAATGCATGTGTTCTTTCCAAGACTTAATTGAGAATGGAGTTACTACGGAGGAAGTATTAGTAAAAAGTGGAGAACTCAAACTCTACAAGGAGAACAAGAATACCAATAACAATACTTCCAACAACAACAATAATAGGGATCCTCCTAAACACAACCAGTTTTGGATGAAGAATAATAACAAGGGTGTGGTTAATTATGGAGTTGGGGAAGCAAACAACTTAAAGGCCACTCCATTTAATCTCACAAGAGGATCCATCCAACATAATAATGTAAATCAAGCACCCAAATTTCCCTTTAACAATAAAAACAATACCAACTTTGGGAACAATCATGAGGCTAACAAGCCTAAACCCTTCTTTGCTCCATCTCCTAGAAGGAAGTTCACACTCTTGGGTGAACCACTTGAAAATGCATTGAGAAGCCTCATTGCAAATAATATTATTGACTTACCTAAGGCTCAACCCTATGAACCATGAGTGAAACCCTCATGGTGGAGTGAGTCAAATCATTGTGAATATCATAGAAATCGATGACATAAGACAAATTATTGCATGCGCTTGAAACATGTGGTACAAGACCTTATTGATAATGGTGTGATTAAAGTGGAAGGACCTCAAAACAATGAAGATCACACGACATTCAAAACCCCTTTCTTCAAGCATGAGAAAGGATAATATTCAAATGATAACAACATTGGAAATAATTCAAGAGGTAATAACAAAGTTAGCTTTACCCACAATTATGATAATACTATTAATGCTCTATCCAAAGATGATAGTACTATCAATGTTGTGGTGGTAAAAGAACAACCTAACAGGGAGACCTCTAATGTTGTTACTAGGGGGAAAGCAGAAAACATTACCCAACAGGGATGTGCCCCTAGATCTTTTGGTCCTACAAAAGAAACTACTTTGGCTAAACAAGCATCTTCTTCAACAAGGCGTTATAGTCTAGTGGATCAACTACAAAAGACTCTAGCTCAAATTTCCATTTTGGAGCTATTGAAACTTTCTCCAAATCATAAAGAAATCTTGGAGAAAGCTCTTGTGTAAACTACCACTCCTAAAAATTTGGAAGAAGAAAGGTTTTCAAACATGGCGGGTCATCTCATAGCACCTCATTGCTTATCATTTTCAGAGAAAGATGACATGTCCATAAACTATCCTAAAAATCTCCCATTTCATATAGAGGTTTTGATTCAAAAACATTGTGTTAAAAGAGTCCTCATTGATGGAGGATCTGGTTTAAACATTTGTACCTTGAACCTAGTCAAATCTTTAGTGTTATCTGAGTCATCTATTGATCCAAAGAAACAAATCACTATAAAAGCTTATGATGAGGAGGAAAAATATTCTAAAGGAATGGTGGTTTTTACCATTCAAGTGGGACCAATCAAGAAAGATGTCATTTTTCAAGTCCTTGACATGAAATTAACTTATAATATTTTATTGGGAAGGCCATGGATTCATGAGATACAAGCGGTGCCTTCGACCTATCACCAATGTATCGAGTTTCCGTACATGGGTGAAGAAATAACTATTGGAGGAGATTCAAATCCCTTTCATTATTGCAATATGGTGAAACCTCTTCATGAGTTATTTATTCCATGTAATAGGGAAGGAGTTATTCCTAGTGTCATCATTGAAGAAACCAAAGAAGAAGGTCATAATTTGACATTAAATGCTACATCTACTTCAAGTCCTAATGAAACTAACTTACCTACATCAACTAAGGGAAAAGAGAAAGTTAGTTGTGAAGGTGAAAGTTCTAATGCAAATTCAGTAAAATTTTCTGCACCAAGGGAAGAAACTTTGAGACCTTCTAAGGATGAAAGAGAACAAAAAAAAGAGGATAACTATCAAAATATGAGTGAGATGATACATAAATTTGAAAAACAATGAAAAATCAAATCAAAAGGAGTGGGGGAATATTTTGTTGTCTTGTTTGACTTACCCACTTCTCCAAAGACACATGGAAAACCTTCAATTTCTCATCCACCCAAAAAATACAACTCTCATTTTGTGAGAGAGAGTGACCAATAATCCATAAAAAATAAGATAACGAAGTCTTGCAATGGCTTTATAAAGATGAGGATAATTCAAATGGTCTCGTTGAAAGAGTGCAACATGTCAACATCCAAACTTATAAATATGGAAAAGGATTTCAAATAATGCAAAATATGGAGTACAAGGGAAGAGGACCCTTAGGTATCAGAAATCAAGGCTTTCTAGAACCTATCCAACCTCCTTGGAGGTCAAAGGATGAAAAATTAGGAATAGGGTATCAAGAGAAAGGAGTTGGTTCAAGCACTATTCATGATTCTTATGAGCATGTACATATGTTAGAGTCTGAGAGTGAAGATGACTCCAAAGAATATGAATGTGACTCCCTATCTAAATATTCATGTCATGATAAAGAGGTAGATGTCATTCATACCTATACTACTATACCTAATGCAAACGATCAAGCCAATATGGATCAAGGGGCAATTTCTACACATGTGCCAATTGTTTCTCAAGAGTCAAATGTAGGACAAGCATCTAGTGAAAACCAATGGATGGGTGAACCATGGGTACCTTCATGGGGGGAGATTCAAACATTATATTTAATCCACAAGTATTTTTTCCCATGGAAATCCACAAGGATTCTAGTGAAGAGAATTTTGATTTGTCTTCTATGGAACACCTCAAATAAGCACATGTTATGGAGTTGAGTGATACAATGTACGAACCCTCAAATGAAGTCATGTCCTTGAACCCTGTAAATGAAACTTACCTAATGAGTCCTTAGCCCTTATTCATCCTAAGCTTATTGATTGGGACTTGACCAAACCTAACAACTTACTCTATTTTCCCAATGACAATGTTATGGCCCAATACCTTCATGCGGTTGAGCCATCTTACAAAAATGAATCCAATCCAAACATGATGATGGAAGAAGGGATCCAATATATTAATCCTCAAGATAAAAGAGAAAAAAAAAGTCAAAAAATGAAAAGGTCTAGTGGTGAAAACCACCATGTGGCAGTACTAGACCCCAAAAAAGTAAAAATAAAGGATGTTTCCAAAGATAAAAACCCAACTATGGCACCTAAGGAAGAGAGATTGGATAATTTACCTGAACATGAAGAAGAGAGATCTCCTATCCTAATTGATCCAATAGAAAAGATCAACATTGGTATGAAATTGGAACCTAAATTCATTCATTTAGTAGCATCATTGACACCAACAGAAAGGAAGGATTTCATCGAATTCTTTAAAGAAAAGAAAATCAAATTTTCATGGTCGTATGCAGATATGCCAAGATTGGTTCCAATTTTTATAATGCACCACCTTAATGTGAGGCCCGGCATAAAACCTGTGAAGCAAAAGTTGAGAAAAATGCATCCCCGTGTGGCTTTTTTGGTTAAGGAAGAATTGGAAAAGTTACTAAAAGTTGGCTTCATAAGAGTCATAGCTTATGAAGAATGGATTTCCAATATTGTACCTTTTACTAAACATGATAAATCTATTCAAGTATGCATGGATTTTAGAGATCTTAACCTTGCTTTCCCTAAGGATGATTTTCCATTACCTAGCATTGATTCTATAGTGGCTTTGATGGCAGGACATTCCATGTTTTAATTAATGGATGGATTTAGTGGCTACATTCAGATTAGAATTGTACCTGAGGATCCAAAAAAGATTGCTTTCACTTACCCTTGGGGTACCTTTTGTTTGAATGTTATGCCCTTCGGCCTTAAAAATACTGGAGCAACCTACCAAAGGGCAATGACAACCATCTTTCATGACATGATGCATACCTTTCTAGAATATTATGTGGACGATATCTTAGCAAAGTCAAATGAAAGAAAAGACCATCTACGTATCCTAGAAAATATCTTTACAAGATTGGAGAAATTTAAAGTAAGGTTAAATCCAAAAAAATGTGCATTTGGTGTCCAATCCGGCAATCTCTTGGGCTACATAGTTTCAGAAAAAGGGATAGAAGTGGATTCGAAAAAAGTACAAGCAGTCATGGAAATGGAGACACCCAACAAAATTAGTTAAAAGAGGTCACTACAAGGAATACTTCAATCTATTAGAAGGTTCATCTCTTAATTGGCGGAAAAGTGCCACTCTTTTACCCAATTGCTACACAAGGATACTATTTTTAAGTGGGATGATGAATGTGAACAAGATTTTACCCTATTTAAGACATACTTGGTGAATCCACCCATTTTGATGCCGCCCATCAAAGGAAAACCCTTACTATTATACATTTCAGAAATGGAGAGATCTTTAGGGGTTTTATTGGCACAAGAGGATGATGAGGGTAAAGAAAGAGCCATTTATTACTTAAGTATGACCTTGATCAAATATGAGTTTAATTATAGCTTCATGGATTGGGCTTGTCTAGCAGCATTTTTTGCCTCCCAAAAACTATGACATTACATGTTGATGCACAAGCTTAAATTGATTGCCAAAATTGATCCATTAAAGTATTTGCTTAGCAAAATAGCCCTTATAGGAAGAATTTCTAAATGGGTGATGGTATTAAGTGAATTTTGTATTGAGTATGTGGACCCTAAAGCTATCAAGGGACCAGTCATAGCTGATCAATTTCCTGAAAAAACTTTAGTTTCTACTCATCCTATTCAGGTAGAATTTCCAGATACAAAGATAGTAAATGTGGAAGCAAAAGAATGGAAATTATATTTTGATGGATCCTATACTCAGCATGGATCAGGAACCAGTATTTTATTGATTACACCACATGGATACACCATTCCTAAGTCCTAAAAAATTTTGTTCCCATGCACCAACAATATTGCAGAATACAAAGCTTTAGTCATAGGCATTAAAATGGCTTTAGAATGGAACATCACAGAACTACAAGTATATGGGGATTCACAATTGGTCATCAATCAAATTAATGATGAGTATCATACTAAGGATGAAAATTTGATGTCGTACAAAAGGATGGTAGATGAAAGGAAGAAATATTTTGTCTTGATCACATTTGAACAAATCCCAAGGGATAAAAATAAAGCAGCAGATGTTATGGCTACTTTGGCCTCCTTACTTCAAATGCCTGATTAGAATGCTAGGTACGAATTCTTGGTGGAAGAGTTGGTGAAACTTGATTTTGACCTACCTAAAACTCAAATCATTTTCCTTCTAAATGGACATTACTCACCTTGGTACGGACCCATTTTTACTTATCTAAAAGAGCAAGTTTTACCTTTAAACCAAACCTGCACCCAAAAATGACACTTCATACACCAAGTGGCTTGTTACACTATCCTATATGACACATTGTATCACAAAAGTCCTTACAGAATGCTACTTAGATGTCTAGAGGATGAGGAATTGAAGTTAACTTTACGAGACATTCACAAGGGTATTTGTGGGTCTCATTTGAGTGGGTTAAACCTAGCTAATAAAATCCTTTGCATGGGGTATTTTTGGAAAACCTTAGAAAAGGATGCTTGCCACTTTGTCAAAGTATGTTCAAAATGTCAATATCATGGAGACATGATTCATGTACCTGCACAAGAGTTACACCCGATCATTACACCATGGCCTTTCTACCAATGGGGATTTGATCTTATTGGAATTATTTATCCACCTTCTTCCAATGGTCACAAATAAATCATAATTGCAACAGGATATTTTACAAAATGGGTAGAGGTTGTGTCATTGACAACTACAATGGGAAAATATATCTCTATGTTTATTCTCAACCACATCATTTTTATATATGGTATTCCTCGAGCCATTATCACAGACAATGGAAAATAATTCAAGAATAAAGATGTGGATGAATTATGTGAGACCTTTCATATCACACACCATTCTTCCCACATTTATTATCCTCAAGGAAATGGAAAAGCTGAAGCTAGAAATAAGAATATCCTCCAAATATTGAAAATATCGGTTGATAAATCAGGAATAAATTAGCACATACAAATAAACCCGACATTGTGGCCTACAGAACAAGCATTCAAACACCAACAGGGGCAACACCATTTTCTTTGGTTTATGGGGCAGAAGTTGTTCTACCTTTGGAGGTTGAGATCCCATCCTTAAGAGTCTCATTGGAAGGATTGATAAATGATGAGGACTATAGGTTTGCACACCTTCAACAATTGGAATTGTTATAAGAACATCAAACAAAAACTTATGAGCATTTGAAATTGTATCAAAACAAAATCTCAAGGAACTACAAAAAACATATAAAACCTAGAACATTTCAAGTGGGAGACTTATTGTTGACAGAAACCCCTAAAAACCAAGTAGAGAGAGAAAATAAAGGAAAATGGGAGGAAAGTTGGCTTGGACCTTTTTTTATTACTTCTTCTTTTGGAATGGTGACATACAAGCTAGCTGATTGTGAAGGTGATGAGTTGCAAGAACCTATCAACAACATCCATTTAAAGAGGTTGTATACCTGAATAGATGAAAGAGTATAAGTTGAAAGAGCATCATATGAGCATGTATCCAATGAGTTTAGCATCATTCTTTGTACATGAGAAATTTTCAAAATCCAAAAACATGAGAAAGATCAAAAATTCAAAAACAATGGAAAAGAAGAAAAGCTTAAAAAGGGGAAAATTGAGCATGAAGAAAGAAAAAACATTCAAAATATCAAAAAAGGGTTGTCTTGGTGAAAACCTAGCAAATAGGCACCTTGATGATATAAAAAAAAATATAAAAAAATAAAAGAAAAAAATTGAAAAAGACAAAAGTGCCTTGGTGAAAACCTAGCAATAGACGCCTTGGTAGCAAAAAAAGAGAAAAAGAGCAATAAATTCAAAAGGTGAAAACCTAGTAAACAGGCACTTTTTTATCCCTTAGGTCTTACCTAGTTGCATTTGTACATATTTCCTTTTGCATCATCCCATTTGTTCATTCTCATGTATCTTTCATTTGTGCATAGTCATAATAAAGTCTTTGAGCTGCATTGTCCAAAATCATTGTCACATACTAGGTTTCATTTGCCCAGATTTACACATGGTCTCATTTTCACTTGGAGGCAGAATTGGTTTTGATACAAATGGATTTGATAAGTGCTATTTTTTTATCACATGACTTGAGAGATTTTTCAGAACTTTAAAGGAGATATTTTTGAACCTTTGATGGATAGCATTGTTCAACCCAAGAATTTGATCTTGCAACTTGATCCTTGAACTTCATGACCTTATTATCGGGATTAAAATTTGACAAAACCTAAAAGATCAGAATGGATGGAAATCTATTGAAAATCTTGATACAATACAAAACACTTGAATTTTTTGATGATGTTCATTGAATCATGTTCTTTTTAGCTAATCGGTGATGTTTCGACTAGATTGGTGATGATGAAGACATGATATTTTTCTTGATTTTGTGTGACTATTTTGAAGAAGGTCCACCAACTTATGTGAATTAGTCTAAGGACATGGTCATCAAAGAATCATTGAGGACATCCATATAGGAAGGAGGGTTAACCTTTTTTTTTATGCAAACAGATACCTTGGATATTTAGACCTTCCATATCTTAATACCAAAATCCAATTGCAACATTGAATCCGATGAAACCGGTGTTCAGACTCCCATAGTCGATTATTTAACTAGTGAGGGTTGCACTAGTTTCTAATGGTTACAAAATTGATGAAAGCGGTATTTATATTATCATGATGAGGTTATCCAATCAATGATGATTGTACTTGCTCCTAGTTCCAAAAATCTCAATGATGAAAATATATCTTCTTTTGCATTTCTTTCACAAAGACAAAGTGACAGTTAGTTGCATTTCATTCTTAGGTTAATTTAATTTAGGGGATTTCCTAAGTTCAAGGGGGTTAATTATTCAAAAAGTTGATATCTTTATCTTGGTTCAAATCAATCAATTAGGAAGAATGCCTTGTGAATTTATCATTTCATTCAATAAAAATTAAATCATTATTCATAAGTTTTACATCATTATTCATTATCCAAAAATACATCAAACATTTCATCATTCACATAGGAGCATTTCATTGAAATATTGCATTATCAAAATACAAAAACACAAAATGAATTCATTTAGATCATTACATTGCATTTATCATTTAAGATTTCATCCATCATAAATTAAAAGCATATATAAATATATTTTCATACATATTCATTCAGCTAACTATGTCATATATAAGGCACTGCATCCATAGCATGTAGAAATAAAATGCATAACATCATATAGAATCATAAACATCAAATAAAGTCTCATATATCATCATGGAAATCAAGGTGACCAAGTCATCATCATAAATATGAATCAAATGTCTGACATAATCAAAGCTACCTCATATCAAAATGGTACATCAAAGTCCTGATCGAATCAATATCTGATTCCTCAAAATGCAATACATATGATACAATGATATCTCAAAATCAATCATGACCCACTAGGGACACCTGATGCATCTCTTGTCCCTGTGTCACCTGAACCACCTATACCATCTAGATCTTTTTCTGCTGATCTATCCTGTGTGGTAGGAGGTACCTAACTAGTACTAGCTATACTCGGCCTTTGTGCCATCATGGTCATAAATTATTGCATCATACTCGCAACCTGGTCAATCCTACTAGTAACTATAGCCAAATTAGTCTATAATCCCTACACATCCTACTCTAGTCTAGTAATAGTACCTGGCTGAACCTGTGGTTGTACCTGAGGATGTACCTATATCTAAGGCACCTATTGTGCTAGAATCTAAGGAGCTATAGGCACCTATTATGTCAGAATCTATGGACGCTGACCCTATCTTGCAACAACTATCTGAGCCTATCTTGCATCTCTCTATCATCTCTGACCCCATACCGCTATTGCTACTGCATGTACTGGTCTCATCCTAAATCTACCACCTCTCTATTGTGCATGACCACCACTCATATATGGTCCTCCATGGCCCCCATCTCTTCCTCTAGCTCGCTAAGGTACTCTCTGTATCTATGGATCTCTTTATCATCCACCTCCATGACCACCCCCGCTATCATCATCATCTGAAGGATCATCTATATCAGGAATTGGATCACTAGGATCAGTGAACCAAGGTAATCTGTGTCAAGAAAACCACTGTGAGTAATCTGATGACATCCCTCCATCTGCAATATTCTCTCGCATATCCCACTGCATGTACCCTAATCTGTCTATCTAATCGCATGCATATTGGTAATCAACCTATGCACCCCACATGGATCTCTCATCCTGGACCTGAGCATAAAGTGCCAAACCCTTTGGTATGTCTTGAGTCATCCCATATTGATGAGATACTCTATAGCAACAAAATCTCTCAATCACTAGAGGTGATCGGCCTATCATCCATCAAGGAGCGTACATATATATATATGGCAACTCATCATCATACTCTTACCATGCCTCACAACCTAGATATGGTCTGTAGATAACCTAATAAATAATATCAATCATATGTTTCCAGTAATCTAGTTTTCCTAGCTGAGGCTGAACAACCATTCCCTCATATAGATATGTGTACGGCCATCTAGGATCTCTCTATCTGGTATCTATCGGTCTTGACACAGGAATGTACTCTGATGTCCATAACTATAACAACATCGCTCTAGCAGACAATGAAGCACTACCCCTATAAACTACATGATGAAACTTGTGATATAGTTGTGCTAGTACACAGTTACCCCAATCAAATTTGTGAGGATTTGCAATCATATCCTCAATGATGTGACCCCAACCCACTGCAAAACCATGAGCGTGACGATCTAGTAACAGAACTCTGTTGATCAAAGTGCCTAATACTATAGGAAGAGGAGGGAAGGAAGAAAACTATGCCCAGGTGATACTCTCATCTCCAATCATCTGATCCCCGAATACCCATCTACATGCCCTTCCATCGTACACCTCATCATAATAAACCCACTCTCCTTGAGTCGGGATCCGTAGCAATCTATACACATCCTCAAGTGTAATCATCATTTTTCCCATGGGCATATGGAAGGTATTATGGTCAGAGTGTCATCGCTCTGCCATAGCTATGAGAAGTCCATGGTTCATCTGGAACCAAGGAAGCTCTAGGAGGTAAAATAACTTGCATCTACCAATAATGCATCTCTTGTTACCTGACAACTGATATACCATATCATCAATCCAAGCTAGGACACTCTGGACATATAACTTCTGGAAAGGAACCTATTTTTGCAAATCAAGTGAATTCAATTAGTATCATCATTTAAATGGATTATTCTACATCAATCTATCATCAAATTAACCTATCACTCTTTTTGAGCAACATCAACTATTTTTCCTAACTCTATATTGTGAGAAGGGGAAAATACATCAGTTTATCCTATCCTATAAATTAGATTGATATAATCAAACATCCATCTAATCGATCATTCTAATATTCTAAACACTTTTTTTCATTACTAAACCCAACCTTCTTATCTTTGTTATCAATTTGGTATTCAATCTATCAGAGGCAATCAACAACAATCAAGGTTTTTCATCATTTGCACCCAGCCATCATTTTTCCTGTGTGTACGAACAATTTCAAAGGGTGTACACGTCATTTCAGGTTACGTCTAACTTCATACATCATACGTGGTATTTTACACCTGTTAGGTGTTACTTGGCCTAGTATGCGGCATTTGGCAGCGTATGCGTGACTTAACATTTGGTACGCTTAAATTAATTTGGGTTTTTCAACTAGGGTTTTGCACATGTGATTTAAATGTATCCTACATGTGACATGACCTAATTCCTATGTGTAACTTAAAGAGGTATATGTGGCACTTTGCATGACAGACGCGCAACTTTTCACCTCTACGAGTGACTTAAACTAGTACTAAGCATAACTTCAATCAAACATTGCATAAAAAACCCTAACTAGTTATTGAAGCATCATTTAAATGTCATAAATAAAGTAATAAATGTTGGAGGAGGTAAAAATCACTCACCGAAGGTCCATAGTCGACTGGTCTCTAGAATCTGCACCCTCTCTTGAACTGATGCTCGCGTATGGGGACCACCATCGTCAAAATCTCACAAATTCTTAGAGCAACAATCTGGGGTCAAAAGTGAAAATAAATAGTTAAAATGAACTTTTTTACTTCTATTTATACCTTTTTGACCTAATTTTCAAGATATTTTACCCTTTTTGACCTTCAAACTGATATTTTTCACCACCGGGTCATATTGTGATCGATTTTTCATCTCATTTTTAGAAATGAAAATATAATTGACCTAATAATTTCATTTGTCAATATCTTGTTGTCTCTGCTATCAATTCTATTTTCACTTTTGAGGGGGGAACATATAGTCAAAACATTGTTTTTATCACACGTTTGCAACGACAACAAAATCTGGGGCACTAAAATCTCAAATTTCTATCAGTGGGCCATTTTTGCATCAAGGTTTTTATCAGGCAATTCATCAAACATCAAGTTTCATATCAGGTTTTGCATCAGGTTTCACATTAGATTTTTGCGTCAGACATTGTATCAGATATCAATCAATTAATCAAGTCAAATCAGGACATTTATTTTATTTGAATCAATGTGCTTCGCACATCAATTCAAAGAGGGGCATTCGTAGACACCTAAATTTGGTCAGGTGTATTTCAATCGATCAGAAGGTAATTTTATTAAAACAAATGGACTAATTCAATCAAAAGGGACTAAATTTCATCAAATCAAAAGATTAATTAATTAATTAAATATTAGCCTAAAAGGGATAAATCAAAGCTATATAATTGATTTAATCAATTAATTGTATAGTTTAAATCAAAAATCAAAATCAACCTATTCCCTTACATGGCTAATTTTATTAATTAATTAAATTGATTAAATCCTAATTTAATTCAACAAAGGGGACAAGAATTTTAATAATCAATGAGAATCAAGGATTGAAAGTACATGGATCACTCCAAACTTTGCAATTTTGATCACTCATTTTAATCTCCAAAATCCTCACCACTCAATTTGTCTCCTTGTCCCAACCTTTGAGACCGCCATTTAAATGGTCTCCCCATTTGAAACCATTTGAAAGCCTTCAACTCAACCAAACTTTGATCATGATCAACTTAACTCTACCCCCTACCCTTGGGAAAACCTATAAATAGAAAGCATTTTGAGAGCATTAAGAATCCTAGACATTCATGAGCAAATGCATCTACACTATAGAGAAATTCATTGAGATCATAGCAATTTTAGAGTGTAATTTGAGCAATTGAGAGCATAATTGAATGAAATTGCATTGTAATTTGAGAGTTGTGAGCTAGATTAGGCATCATCACACATCAATTATCATTCTAGGACTATCACTAATGGAGATTAAGGTTGAGAGATTCATTAGCATGCTTAGTTAGAGAGTCATGGAATGTTAAATGTTATTTTGTCAATTCTTTAGATTAAATTGTATTTTTTTTCCCATAGAATTGATAGATTACACCTTAATTTCATGAAGGTATATTTTATATATACACAGCACCAGATGTAGTTTCTTTCTCTGCAGCATGATTTGACCTTTCTTTCTCTATTTTCTCCTTAATGAAACCTTTCTGAGTCATGAATTATTCAACATCTTTCCTCACTTTTCTCTCAATAATTGGTTTCATCAACTCACTATGTACTTTAAGTGACTTTTCTTCATAATTCCCAAACCTTGGAGTCTTGGGATCTATCAGTTGAGCCAACAAGTTTTTTGCATAGATAGCTAGAAAGTCTTCTTCAACTTCATAACCCATAGGAATCACCCATGAGGTCCTTGGCTCAACAACTTCCATTAAACAAGTATCTGTGTCAGCCATGAAGCATATAGTATCCTTGTACTTTTCCATAATAGAAGATGGTATTATTACCTTCTCATGCATTCTCTTTTGAAAACCTTTAAAATATTCCCATACCTTTCTTATGAAATCATCGCCTAGAATTTTTATATAGTGTCTGATCTGAATAAAAGATGGAGTATCATTTGACCATGTGATGTTTCCTATACCAGGGAAGATATTCTGAAAATAGAAAAACAAACACATAATCACCTAGACATATTTGAACTTTTATCTCTTATCCTTCTTGATCTTATCCAGGTTGAATATTAATTATTCTCTCATGACTTCAGCCAATTCATAGTCTTCATTCTCCTTTATCATCATATGAGCAGTATGAATAGCACCACCAGGTATACTATTCAACGTTCTATAATGATATACTTTATATCAGATAACCATATAAGAAAATTTCAACTCTTCATCAAAAATATCATTTACTATCATGGAACAACCATCCCACTTTGATTTTGTCAGCTTGATCACTTCCTCCTTTGGAATGGTTTGAAGAATAGACACACCACCAGTTGCATATAGATCAGTTACATCATGAATTTCCTCTTTAGTAATCTTATGTGGCCAATCCAACTACATGAATTGATCATGAATTATTCTCAGGATGTATCTAACCTGATCATCCTCAAATTCATCAGGGTAAATTTCTGTGTGATGAAAACCTTTTTTTGTTATACATTTGTGCTCATCTTTCAACACCACATTATCATCAAAAAATGTCTCATGTTGTGCATGTATTTCCCTTGAACCTAGTTTTTCCAATTTACATTGGATATATGCCCTCACATGCTCTACATGTAGAACACCATAGGGCACGCTAGTTAGGGAACCCATTGGGTTGTTTTCTGTAGATGAATGGATGTCTTTTAATTTCCACTCAGGGTCTTTCAATAATATCAACCAATTTAGGAGTAGCCATTTCAAATTCTTAACCACACAATTAGACAATAGATAAATACCTCAAGAAGTTCAAAACTAGGGTTCTTCCTGAAAAAATTGACAATACCCAATAAATTTATTCTCTTGAATCAACACAAAAAATCTCCTTTTGGTCACTTGAATCACATAAAATAGATCATACAATGCTTCTTTCACCCCACAACAACTTTCACAATCCACAAAGTGAAAAAGAAAACCAAAAATATCTTTTTTATCAATCTTCACATGCATGCATTAAATGCACTTACTGATTGAACTAACCATTTCACCGATTGACCTAGAATTGAAAATTGATGATAAAAATATCATATATTTTTTACTCTCACTTAGTTGTTCAGCAAGCTCTTATCCTTTATCTCTTGACTACTTTAGTTTATTCTTCAGCTCCTCAATTACATTTCAGCTTCTTTGAATTGCCTCCTTTGCTTCAACAAACCCTCCATGTTTTCCTTAAGGATCCTACCCAAGCTATTAGGATTCTTCAAGGGAATAAGGCTTTGATACCAAATGTTAGTCTTCAAAATATCTAGGAGGGGGATTGAATTAGTGCATCCACAAACCTGAAACAAATCTTAAATGTCTTCCACAAGATCCAACATGCAAAAGTAAATATCACATAGAAACTTAGCATATAGACCATTCACACAAAGTAGACATAAGACTCAAGATTTTTCCCATGGAAACCCTTATTAGAGGGAGAAAACCACATGTTGGGATGATGCCCACAAATTTTTCTAGTGCACCAAATATTTTTTCCTTGTTAGGAGAAGTTACAAACACCCTTGTTAAGAAATGAAAAAGAAATAAGTAAAAAAGCAATACCAGGAAAGAATCTAAGCGAGTTAATGCATGAAAAGATATTACCATAAGATAGGAGAGAGAAAGCTTCAAGATCCAACACCATGAGACAAGAGATTTGAAAGGGGAAAGAAAAGAAAACCCCTTGTGACATTATGAATGAGGCATGAAAAGCCTAAGAAGAGGAGAGAGAGAGAGAGAGAGCGAATTGCTCATACAATAATTGAGAAGAGGAAGAAACCTCATTAGTATTGGAGAGAAGAAGAGACATCTCTTTAATAGAGATGTGAGAAAGGATTTGCATGGTAACTCCCATATCTATGTATGCCACATTTCATAAAGTGTGTGCCACTTGTGTTATTTCCTCTTAAGGAGGAA
>MU225783.1:2571278-2590970 GCA_018584345.1 Thuja plicata
GAATTGCTCATACAATAATTGAGAAGAGGAAGAAACCTCATTAGTCTCAGAGAGAAGAAGAGACATCTCTTTAATAGAGATGTGAGAAAGGAGTTGCATGGTAACTCCCATATCTATGTATGCCACATTTCATAAAGTGTGTGCCACTTGTGTTATTTCCTCTTAAGGAGGAATCTAAGGGATACCTTGGTTTATCCCAATTAAATAATACAACCAAGGGATAATAAAAAATACATAAAATGAATTATCCTCACAAGAGGACAATATAGGTGTAGGGATTCCATAGGAATCTCCTACTTACATAATGCAAGTAAAGATTAATTTCTAACAACCCTTTTAGGGATATACCCGGTTAAGAGTATTTTAGCATAGTTAAAGGCTAATACAAGTCATGTTAAAGACTACTCTAGATTAAGATATTTAAAACTCCTTATAAGAGTCGCCTAGTCAAAGGATTTACACTTTAGATCCTGCTAAAGATCTTTCTCACCATGTTAGGAGTGAACTAGTTAAAGGATTTTACTTGCAAACCTGTTAGGGCTTGCCTTGAAATAGACCCAAGAGTGACTGATATGATTATGACCTTCATGTCTGATAGATCTGGTTTAGCTCTATTCACAATGTCGCATTATACATCCAACAACTTCCAAAAATCATCAAAACCTATTGCAATGCCATAATCTCTAACCCAATTCACAATTTCATCCTTCTTTTATAACAAGTTCCTAAAGTTGGCATTTTTCCTAAAAAAAATTTACCCACCAACTTAAAACTCAAATCCAATCACGCCAAAACTCATTGGTCAACTCAATAATGTCAAAACAACAGTAATTAGGTTGCAAACAATCATTTACAAATATTAAATAGACTGGGGAACCGATCTAACCAAACTTGCTTTGTTTCTCTTTTTCTTCATGTCGGTGTCACTTGAATCCTTAATAACTTGCACAGATTTTCAAACTAATTGACGCGATCGTAGATATATCTAGATATACCTCTTTAGATCATACATGTATGATCGCAACTCTAGATCTAGTCGCATGTATCTCCCTTACTCTCATCTGTCTGATTGACTGGACACTGGTCATTATTCAATTAGATCTTAAACACCATCAGTAAAACTGATCACTTGCCTCCAGTACATCATGTTTCCAGTAAAGACAACACTGCAATACATTATCATGATCAACACTCAAAGTATCCTCATCAAATTTCAACACATCCTCTATTTTAAAATGAAGTATGTGCAAACATGTGCAACAATGAAAGAATGATAATGTGATAAGAGTACTAAAGGTGGATCTCACATAGAAAGTGGAGTTTCTCCTACACCATGTGATAAAATAAGATTTAAACTCCTAGGTGTCTCATATGCAAACTACTATGAAATGCATTATCCTAAGTAAGCTTAAGTAAAGTGTAATTAGGAATATTTAATTACACCAACACCCCCCTTAAGTGCAACTTAGGGTAATGCACTTAAACTCACAATGCTAGATGACAATGCAAGATGGATCCTTACTACTAGGCCATGTTATGTAGTCATGTACAATATGAAAAATAAAAAGCAACGTAAACTCTCATAAAGTGGAGAAAGAGGGAAAATCTCATGGGAAAAACCCTCCCCCAAAAAGAGAGATGAAAAAACAAGATGTGTGATGGATGGAGTAGTCAAGACCCCCACATCATGACATACATTATATATATACAATAAATAATCCCTCCATAGGAAGAAAACAAGGAGACATGATACCCCCTCCCCCACATAATGAATAATCTCCTCCAAGGATGGTGAGTGATTGAAGGAAAAACATAGTCCAATGCCTACAAATAACATTTCTCCCCATAGGAAGAAGATAGACCAAGTAGAAATGCAAGAATGATTCCCATTGTGGATAGGAAGTAGGAAGGGGAATCCAAATGAAGTATGAAGTCTCTGAGGTGTGTTCATGTGTCACCATGTCCTTGGTTGAAGAAGATGCCATGAACCAATCAATAACATACCCAATAGAAGGTGAAAAGAAAGGAACCAATGGTAACTGATCGCAAACAATATCCAAAGGAAAATATTTCTCCTCTAAATAGGAAGTAGGAAGAGAGACAAAGTAGCCCCCCTCAATGTAGAAGGTACACAAATGGTAGATTCTCCATGATCAATGTAGAAACTGCTCCATGTAAACTGAATAATGTTCTTCCCTTTAGCAAGAAATAATGCCATATGTGTATCAATGAATCCTCCCCAATCTATAGGAAGAATCCTCAAGATGTATGATGTCTCAAGAAATAGATTAGGAATATCCAACACATGAGTATGATCAACCATAAAACATGACATATCAAGTGAAGTTTAAGACTCATGAAAACCAATTTCCAAAGACTCATATGTCTTCTCTGAAGATAAAGAGACCTCCTCCAAATCTTGTATCAAAGGATCCACAATCATATCAACCTTGAAAGAATGATCAAGTGGAGAATGAGATGAGAGTCAAATTGTTCCATCGCAACAATTGAAGAAGGATCATCCTCATCAAAGAGAAGATGAATGTCATCAATTATGTCTCCCAAAGCCTTAATGTAGGACTCTACAAACAAACTGCAATGTTTGTCAATTAGTCATCCCATGGAACTGAGTCTGGAAGATAAGAAATACCATGTTGCACTGAAGCACAAGAACCCATGGTTGTAGGAATGAAAGCATCATCAAGTGTAATGTCCCCTTTCTAAAATAGGATTTAATAATAAATAATAAAAATGAAAAGATGAACAAATAAATGATAATAAATTATAATATAATTTATTATTCAATTAACTATATTAATAATATGACAATGAAAGAAAATCTACTAAATAGATAATAATATTAAAATATATATTTAATTCTTATATATCTTCTCTCATAGTAATATTTTAATATTAAATTATAGATATTTAATTAAATAATATTTAATCATTAAGGTTAAATATAATATTTTAATAGTAAAATGAAAAATATAGAAATTGATTAAGAAACCAAAATAAAAAGATAAATAATATAATATAATCTATTATTATTATTATCATAATAATATAATATATCATTAATAAAATAATAAAATATATAATTGATATAATAATAATAAAATAAAATAATAAAATAATAAAATTAGAATATAACTTAACTTAGTTAAGTTAATGAAGGGTCAAAATGCATTAAAGGAAAAGGTGTGACTCTCTCAAACATGAGATATAAAAAGGGAGAAGAAAACTTTATTTGGGGGGGAGAAAGGAATAAAAGAACATAGGAATTAATAAAAGATTGTGACTCTTTCAAAGAGGCAACCATGATGAAAGGTTGTGACTCCTCCAAAGGCAAAAATGATGAAGTTTTTTGACTCTTCCAAAGAGTTGTAATTGTAAAAAGGTTGTTACCATTGCAAAGGACAGGCATGATGAAGAGGTGTAACTCTTCTCCACATTGGAAGATATAAAGGTAGGATGTTTCATTTGAAGGACATGGAAGAGAGAGAAATTTGGGGAATAATATATTATTCTCAAAGGCAACAATGAAAAGTGGTGACTCAATTCTAATGAAAAGTGGTGACCTTTTCAATAAAGGATATTTCATTCCAAGCCAAAAAGGAGAAGCAACAATAAAATATTATTATTCAAATTTTGAGAGCAAAGGAAAAGTAAAAGATGATCCCAAATGGGGACATTACAGTGGTATTAGAACATGATCCTGCCATCCTGCAAGGTTAAAACTAAACAGTAAGGAATCCATCGGAATCACTTAATATCTAACAAATACAACAATGTAGAGTGGAAATCTTTCCATGTAGGATCATCCAAATTAGGGAAGAGTTGAAGAATAAATGAAACAAAAGTGTGTGTGTGTGTGTGTGTGTGTGTGCCAAATTGATAGGTGAATTTTTAAAGGAAATACCCAAAAGTTTTATGGAAATGTATATGGCAGACTTATGACAGAAAAATATACAAATTAAACTTGTAATATCCATAAGAAATCAAGATACACCAACGTTGCAGACTTGTAAATGAGGGAATTAGTGCATATTTGGAAGAAGAGTTTATAGAATACATTGAGAAAAAAGTTGACCACATTTTTGAACAGTGATCAAATTCAAAGAAAAATGTATGTGATTGATGCAAAATTATGAGAAAACTATTTAGACTACATTCAAGAAAAACATTCAAGGTACAAAGTTGCATTAAGAAAGTACAAAAGACTTGTGATTGTTATTTAGATGGAAGTCTGTAAAGTGAAGTACATGCACATGAGATTAAGATTCTTCTAAATGAGATTGAATTATCCACTTCTTAGAAAGGCAATAATATATGGAGAGAGGGGTTGTTCCCTCATGCAAACTGAATAATGTCAAGACCAAATCGAGTTAATTCTTAGTGAATGTCAAACCAGATCAAGACATTCTTACTGAGTGCAAAGGGTGTTCTTAGTGAGCATCAAGATTGATCCAATCCATGGTTGGTGGAGGATGTTCTTAGTGAGCGTTGAGATTGATCCAAGCTATGCTTGGTGGAGGGAGTTATTAGTGAGTGTCAAGGCATTGTTAGTGAGTGCCAAGAATTGATAAATTCTTAGTGAGTGTTCGAGAAGATCAAGGCATTCTTAGTGAGTACCAAGATCCAAGACATTCTTAGTGAGTGTCAGAGAAGATTTAGGCATTCTTAGTGAGTGCCAAGATCGAGGACATTCTTAGTGACTGTCAAACCAGATCAAAGAATTCTTAGTGAGTGCCAAGATCTAGGACATTCTTAGTGAGTGTCAAACTAGATCAAGGCATTCTCAGTGAGTGTTGAGATCCATGACATTCTTAGTGAGTGTCAAGGATTGAAGACATTCTTAGTGAATGTTGAAACTTGATTGAGAGCATTCTTAGTGAATGATGAGATTCCTAGAAAGGAATTAAGAAAGAGATTCTCTATATTGGAAGGATCATTCATCAAGGAGCAGAGAAATACTAAAATAGATCAAGATAAATTCTACCTTTTGAATTATTTTTAGGATTTTAAATTGAATATTATATCTTCAGATTAGATAAGTTATATTTATAAATATATTGCATTTCTAACCTCGAGTTAAAATTACCGTTTCAGGGTCATTGGATTGGATATCAGTGTTACATAGTAGGACACCACTCACACCAAAGGTTTGAATTTCTTGAGGACAAGAAATTTTGGGGAAGGGTGAACTGTAATGACCCCTTTGTAAAATAGGATTTAATAATAAATAATTAAAATAAAAGGATGAACAAATATATGATAATAAACTATAATATAATATATTATTCAATTAACTATATTAATAATATAACAATGAAAGAAAATCTACTAAATAAATAATAATATTAAAATATATATTTAATTCTTATATATCTTGTCTCATAGTAATATTTTAATATTAAATTATAGATATTTAATTAAATAATATTTAATCATTAAGTTAAATATGAGATTTTAATAATAAAATAAAAATATAGAAATCGATTAAGAAATCAAAATAAGAAGATAAATAATATAATATAATATATAATTAATAAAATAATAAAATATAGAATTGATATAATAATAATAATAAAATTAAAACATAAAATAATAAAATTAGAATATACCTAAACTCAGTTAAGTTAATGAAGGGTTAAAAGGCATGAAAGGAAAATGTGTGACTCCCTCAAACATGAGATATAAAAAGGGAGAAGAAAACTTCATTTGGGGGGGAGAAAGGAATAAAAGAAAATAGGAATTAATAAAAGGTTGTGACTCTTTCAAAGGGGAAGCCATGATGAAAGGTTGTGACTCCTCCAAAGGGAAACAATGATGAAGTTTTATGACTCTTCCAAAGATTTGTAATTGTAAAAAGGTTGTGACCATTGCAAAGGGCAGACATGATGAAGAGGTGTAACTCTTATCCATATTGGAAGATATAAAGGGAGGATGTTTCATTTGAAGGACATGGAAGGGATAGAAATTTTGGGAAAAATATATTAATCTCAAAGGAAGCAATGAAAAGTGGTGACTCAATTCTAATGAAAGGTTGTGACCTTTTCAATAAAGTATAAAGGAGATTTCATTCCAAGCCAAAAAGGAGAAGCAACAATAAGAAATTATTATTCAAATTTTGAGAGCAAAGGCAAAGTAAAAGGTGATCCCGAATGGGGACATTATGTCAAGAGCAATAGTAGAAATAATCTTGATAGGAGAATTAGGAGTTGCATCTGGAGGTTCTAGATCTTTTGGGAATGGAGGAATATCTGGATCTCTATACATCTCTCAAAGACTAGCATCCCAAGGATCACCAGGACTAGGAAGTTCCCTATACAAATATGGAAATAGATTACGCTCACTGAGATGAGTGAGAACTAGATCACTCCATTGCTTATAGTTTCCTTTCTCCAAATTAATTAAAACACCCATGATTTCTTCTCACAGCTTAATGAGATCAAAAAATCATTACACCCCCCCCCCCCTTCAAAATGATGCTTTTGGCACTTTATACTTAGTGCGTGTACAATTGCCACTTGCAAAATAAGGAAAAGTGGACTTCTAATTTCAATGATTATAAATATTAAAATGAGACTATAGAAGACTCAAACAAATAAGACACAATATCACTCAAGGATATAATCAATTGCAAGTGCCATAATAGGCAAAAATAGACCAAATTTTTATAGTAAAATGTCCACTCACAATGACTAAAAGCTGATAGAATATCAGAAAAGTACACAAAAAAATTATGCGCTTTCAAAAAAATGGCACTTGAAAATGTGTCTGTATGAGCCTGAATGGAGCCTCGAAAATTGTAGATATTAGGATTAGATAGGTACAATCATCAAAAACTACAATTTCTGCAAAATCCATACACCAAAACTATAAACTAACAGCACCACTAAAAAATTCAGGAGATTCTACCCAAAATAAAAAAATATTGTACTAAAAAAGGAGCCTGGATGACCAAGTTATGGCCTTTCAAAGTCAGACTGCAAAACCAGAATTGCATATGGTGAGGGGTCCAAACTTTTCAACCTTCTTGACATTTAAAAATCTATGAGGTTATATTTAACATCCAAACATTCATCACAGTAGTTCAAATCTGCCTGGAAATAACGGTCAAACAACCGTCAAAATTAATGCATTAAAAAGATGACATAGTCACTGTGCTAAATTTGACGTCCAAATGGTCATCAATGCAAAACAAAAGAGCACAAATATGACATCTAGAATACTATAAATTTTAATGCACTGAAATTTGATGTATCAAAAAAATCAAAGCTCTTCCCTTACCTGTACTAACTAGGCATACAGCCTTGTTGCCAGATCTGAGGTGGCAAGGTGGCCATGTGGCATGATCTGAATGGCTCACCCTACTCTGATGTGTCACCTACATGGTAAATTGGGATGGGTTGCATGTCTTCTATGCTTGGACATTGAGTGGGTGTCTTGTGGCGCTGAGGGGCACCACGTTGATGAGGGAGGGAGCTTGTGTAGGCGTACTTTGAGCTCAGGCGAGGTGGGCTCCAAGATCAGGTGAGGTGGGCTCTATGGAATTTAGTCCCACATTTGTGGGAAGTGGGATTTCTTCTCACTTTCTATACACCACGCCAAGGAAAGAAACTAAAATAACGAGATGTCAGTTTGTGAATGAATCCTCACTGATGTGGCCAAAAATTTTGTGGAGCGGGGTAGGTCGGGGTGTGACTTCCCTATTTTCTTGAAATATTCTCTTATATGATTCTCTATTGCTTGCAAACATTGATAGAGGCCTATATGGCCAAACTTTTAGCCCAAAAAAATTATGAATGTTTCTAGAAATGAAATGTAGATCCAAAAATGGAAAATAATTGCAGAGCAAAAAATGAAAATAAAATTTCCGAAAATATTATCAAATTTGAAAATTGGGTTGCCCAAGTCCAATTTGCAAAAAAAAACTTCCTCAATTTGACTTTTGCCCAATATAGGAAAATTTATAGTCAAAATTTATCAAAACAGCCACCCAGACACAATGGTGAGATCAGATCTTTCTCTAGACACTCCCATAAGTTGCTGATATGTCGAATCTGAATCATGGCCCTCCAAAAGTTGCAGCGAAAATCTCTGCAATGGCTATGCAATTAAATCTTCTATCGCTCTAATACGATGTAAGAATTTTCCTAAGGAAAATAATAAAAAATGTCAAGATCTAAAAGCTCAATAGATACCACAAGAGAGAGAAATATGATATGATCAATTGATTGATTTAATAATAATCAAATAATAATGGATGCCCAATTGATGTCCCATTGATAAATAAAAAGTAGATGTGCCTGAATATATAGCCAATGCATGATAACTAGGAGATATGCAGGTGATAACCTATCAACCACACAAGGTGGAATCACATGTCCACCAAAGGTGGATCATCCTCCATTGTACAATGAAGTATGTGAAAACATGTGCAAAATTGAGAGGATGATAATGTGATAAGAGCACTAAAGGTGGATCTCACACATAAAGTGGAGTTTCTCCTACACCTTGTGCTAATATAAGATGCAAACTCCTAGGTGTCTCATATAAACTACTATGAAATGCATTATCCTAAGTAATCTTAAGTAAAGTGTAATTAGGAATATTTAATTACACCAACAATAAAACTTATAATTTATCAATTAAAATTTGAACTATGCATATAATGCAAACCATTAAGACATTTGTTTTTTCTTACTTCTAGTTGCATGAAGCATAGAAGCAAAAATACACAAATAAACATCTTTATTCTTGACCTTTATCAAACAAAGATTTTTCTTTTGTTTTTCTTTCTTCAAGTTGTATGAAACACAAAAGTGGAGGATGCACAAAAGTTAATAGTTTTAATTTGATGAACTAGATAATTCAATCTTAAAATTGAAAAAAATAAAATATGATAGTTTGGTATATGATTAACAAATAAAATTTGATCAATGATTCACTAATATTACTCATTGAATTATTTGTAAAGTTAAAAATTAAACTAATAATCATATTCAATTTAAATTTTACTATTTAAAATTGAAACAGAATAAAATCACCAATATGAACTATGATATTGGCAACTCTATTGGTTGTTTCATAAATAAGGATGAGGCTATGAAAAAAATGGGTCTCTCTACCTTTACACGTATTTTAGTGGACATTGATATCTCCACACCTCTCCTTGAAAATTTTATTCTTATGGTGGGGGATGGGCCTGTTGGAATTACTGGAATGATGTACTGAGAGGGGAGGGTGAATCAGTACCTCTAAAATTTTTTACGTGATTGGCCCATTAACCTTTGTGTCATCAGATTTGTATATTCACCTTTCTATTTGTTCATCTTTCTTTATGTATGTGAAATCATAACATAAGTTCTTTACATGTGTAAACATTCAAGAAACATACATGAAAATAAATAACACATAACACAAGATATGATATCACAAAAAAAATCATGTTAGGAAGTAAAAACTGTGGTGGGGATGTCTACCCACAAAACTTCACTATCTGCAGATAAGAAGGGAGCCGGTTAAGGTTTACAATTTGATCACTTCTGATGATCTACCCTATTAGGAGTATTAGAGTGGAGACCTATTAGGATCTACTTCATTTTAATCTTTAGCAACACCGTTAGGTGTGCACTCTGTTAAGAGATTTATCAAGAATTGTTAAGTCCACCTTCTACAAAAGGATTTCTGATGTGATGCACTTGTTAGAATGCAACTACATTATAAATGTTGATCTGATAGTATGTGCAATCTCTAATTGTTGATAACAGATCCTATAAATCTTACAATGTATATGTAATCACCATGAGTGATTGAATGATACCTTGTCTCTGCTCGTCGGTAGCCTTCTCTATGTTCTTGAGAACTGATATGATCTGTTTCTGAACTTTGCATGAATTAACTTCTATTGCTTAGATTCTCTCCATGGCTACAATCATTTATCAACTCATTACCTATTACAAATTATTGAACATCTATATATACTAGTTTCTAGGTCCATTCTTGATTCACGCTTTTCAAGTTTTAACTCTAGATTCAAGGTTTACAACTTGACCTTGATCTTTAGTTAGTTATGTTTTAGATCTGTTAGGATGCTTTAAAAAATTTACAATATACTTTATTGACTCTCAAGTAATTTTTTAAAACAAATTAAAACTCTATAAATAGAATTACAATGTGTTATCTAATGTGGAAAGTCAAATCCACTTTTTGCGGGTTCTGTAACTGACTGTCAATTCTGATGGTTGGGCTACTCTGTCAGTCTATCAGTTTTCTTTAATTCTTTTCTCTTTCAGTCTTCTGCTCCATCGGTGTCCCTATTTTTGAACTGTTCATCAGGTTCCTTACCTTTTTCAGCTCTGTCGGTGATGTTCATAAAATTGTACCATCGGTTTAGTGATTTTGGATCCGTCGGCGATGTACCGAAAACTATTTTGTCAGTGATGTCCTTTATGCTTTTTCGTCAATTCAATACTTTTCAATGTTCATTAGGCAATTCTATACTTAGCATTTTTATGACTAGCATTGTCATCTCGTCAGGTATGTAGTGTGCTGTCTGTCGAGTATGCCTATACCGATGACCTTTATCATGTTTTTCACTTAAGTATACTAATGGAAAAACTTAATCTCATCAATCTCCCCCTTCGACATTAGTATCAAAAACTGATATGTGAAACATACTTAATGTATTAGTGTGTACCCCTGTGTATACTTCATCCTTAGTCATTTTTCTTTTAGTCATGAAATGACTCCCCCTATGCATATGCTGGTAAGTGTAGGTTTATGTACATATGATTGCCTTCCCTTTTTTCTTTTTCAGATATTTGATACATTGTACATATCTATTTTTGTTGTACATACAACATACATATCTGTTTCTCCTTTTTGATAATGTATATTATATTGTACATATGTACTACTCATTCCTCTTTTTTATATAATAAAGCCAAAGGTACTTACAACTTGTCAAAAATGTGTGAGTGTAAGGCTTTGATTTCCTCCACCATCTTCTCCCATTTCTCCTTCAAATTTTCTAGAGCCATGTGCTCAAGTGATATCCTCACATGCATATCATAGATTTTGTCTACCACAGACATCTCTAGGGTTGAGATCAGATTCCTTGCATCTATAATGTGTTGTTGTAGAGTGGTGAGGTTTGGCAATATGTGAGCCTGCAGCTTGGTAACCTCATTTCTGAACTGTGTATCTGCATCCCATATCCTCTTGTCTTAACCTGTTTACCTCTATGATCTTTTCATGATGCAACTTTATTGTAATTGCATCAGAGATTAAACTTTGTGCACTCGTTGTCAGATCTGAATCTAGTTGGGACAACTTTTCACTATTCTCTTTGGTGAAATTTTCAAGTGTGCACATTTTTTGAACTAAGGTAATAGCTTCTGCAATCATAGGTTCTAATTGAATTGCTAATTTAGAGAGCTTTACCTTGTTCTCTACCACTTCTTGGTTGATCTTTTCAACTAATTTGTGTTGATACTTCTTATCTTCTCATTCTTCTATTGCTTTCTCTGCATCTACACTTTGAGTAGTGATGGCATCGGTAAGAACTACAATTTGTTCCATGAATGATGTGTCATTTTCAACGTTTACCTTAGGAACAAGTTGATGTAGTATATCCCTAGCTTTTTCAAGTGCTTGAGCTTCCCTATGTACCTTTTTGATTTTGTCTTGTATAGCTTTTCTTTGACACATCACTCCAAACTTTTGAAGTGTTTCATTATCTCAAGTAGATACATCCCACTTGGGTATTTCAATTACCTCATCAAGTGTTACATCCAAGATGTCTTTCTTCAGTACTTTCTTCTTCTTCTTTGGTTGGGAGACAGATTGGTGAACTACCATTTGTAGATCTTGAGATTGGATTGATTTGGTAGGTGAAGGTCTAGAAGATGAAGCTTCTTGTTTCTTCTAATCAAAGTCCACCTGTTGGTTTTGTGAAGATATCTCTTCATTGGCCTTGGGTGTATCAACATATTTTTCTTCCTTTTCCTTAATGCTTGCATCTTTCTTAACTTCTTCACTTTTTTCTTTTTCTTCATCCTTCCTCAATGTTTCATCTTTGTTAATATCTTCTCATTTGTCTTTTTCAGTAGAGAACTCTTGCTGAGTGTCAGTTGCATCCTTCATCTCTGTGTCTATATCTTTTTGAGTGTCTGATGCATCTTTATTTTCTTCATTACCCGTGTCCTCGGGTATGTCATCATCTTTCTTAGATGATTTCTCCTAACTTGAATCAATATCAGTAGCTTCTATCAATATTTTCATGTTGGTTGGTGTATTTACCTCTGAACTATCATTAAGTGTGTCCTGTATGTCGGTATTACCTTGTGCAACAGTGATATCTTCATATTTTTGCACCTCTTCTGCAGGGTCTTTTCCTGTAATGTCATTAACGATATTATCCAACCATGTTTCATCATTGACATCCTCATTTAAGTTACCTTTTATTGTCAATTCTTCTTTGGTAACCTATGCTTCATCATCCAAGTCAATATGAGTTGGGCTTGGTGGAATTTGGCTTTCCTCACTCTGAGTTTTGTCAAGAGTAGTGTCGGGCCATATACCTCATCTACAACTTTAGTATGTTTATGGCCTATTTTTTCACTCTCTTCTCTATCTAATTCAACTGATGAATCATCCTGTACATCTTTAGTGATGATGTGGTCTTTCTCCGAGCTATCTTCCTTAGTGGGCTTCTTGAGTATTTTACACCACTTCTTAATGCTTTCCTGATCTAGCTCAATTAGCTTCCCTTTGAGAAATTTGTATGCTCTCATTTTGGGTGAGAACTCCTTTTCATACTTTTCCAACATTTTATGTATCTCCTCCTTTGAATTAGAAGGCATAAGAGTAACAAGTACTCTTTCTCTTATCTCTTTTTCCTGGTGAAGTACAAATGTCCATCTTGCAGACAATCTCTCTGTTAGTTCCTTAGGTACATCATATTCTGAGAATTGAAGTGGAACATAATGGTGTTTGCACATTTTAGCTATTATAGCTTCTTCAATTTTTTTTTGATCCTCTGGATCAAAATTCAACCATTTCCTAATGTTAGGATCAAAAATAGATGGTGATTCTGAAATGTTCTTACATATTTCATCAATGGTCTTTGGAATCAAGGGTTCTTTCCCTTTTTGTACTTCTATGTCAGCTTCATCCATAGCTGAGTCTTCTAGATCTTCTCTTGTTCTATTTAACTTCCTCCTTTTGGTCTGTTTCCCCTTTGGTGAGACTGGTTTCCTCTTGTAGTTTCTCACTTTTCCTTTCTTTAATGGTGAAGGAGTTGCTTCCTTTGATGTTTTACTTCTTGTCCTTGAAGCAGTAGTTGTTCTTGATTTCTTAGGTGGAGGAGGAGGTGGTGAATCTGACTGTGTGGCCTCTGAATTACTCTTTTCTATATCTTCACCGATAGGTGACTGACCCTTGGTTTCTTCCTCCTTGCCTTCTATTTCCTCTTCATCTTCTTCAGTAACTACAAATTTCTTGGTTAAGTCCTTTACCATTTTGTTCTTCTTGTTTACAATTTTCTTGACAACAAGATCTGATTTGATTTTTGGTTTGGCTTCTTCATAAGCGCCAAATCTTGCTTGCTTATTGTCCACTGGTTCATTTAATAGTGCCTGGATGCACTTATTATCTTGTCTTTTTTTGATCTCATAATCTAATGGTGACATCCGAGATTTTCTTGGTACTACTGGTTTGATATAGGTAAAATCAGTGTCTACCATAAAACATATGTCATCCTTGTGTTCTTCTATCAAACTCTTAGGTATCCTTGTTCTAGCTTGCATCTTTTCCTTAAATCCTTTGAAATACTCATTCATTAGGTCATCAAAATCTGTACCTAATGATTCTATGATCTCACATATATGTATGGTGACCAGTTTGCATATGTCCCATACTGTTTTGCCTATAGAAGGAAAGTATTCTTCAAAGTAAAAGAATATGGACATACTAAGAGAACCAAACTTACAATTGTTTTTCCTTGATGACCTTATGGTGTTCATTTTCTCCTCAAGTTGATTTAACAATATTTCTGCAAGATCCATCTTCTTTCCTTCTTTGATGATCTTGTAGGTTGTGCTCATAGTAGTGCTTTCTATGTTGTTCATTCTTCTGGCCTGAAAGATTTTATATCCTATCACACATGCACTAAACTTAAGTTCCTCATCAGTGATGGTGTTAACCTTGAGACCTCTTTTGTATGATTTTTCACCTGTCAACTTTTCTACTTCCTTCAAGGATGGGTGCTTGTGACCTTTTGGCTTGTCGGTTGTGGGATATCCAATAACCACATGAATAACATCTTTTGTTATCCTCTTAGGCTCATCAAGCCACAATGTCTAGTTATGCATTCTGCTAAGAACTATCTATATCCATTCTGTCTTAAAAACCCTAGGAAATTGTAATGCATTTATCAGACCTTTCACATCTAAATGCTTGTGCTCTTCTTTCAGGTTTCCAATTTCATCACATAGTGCCTTATAGGAATTGTCCAGGTCTAGATCTCCTAATTTTGAGATCTTTCAATGTATATAGGACCTTACATCCTCTACCAAAAAAACCCTAGGTGGGATTCTGGAGAATGCTCCAAAATCATCAGGTTGCAATGCATTTTCTGGGTGGAACTTGTATTTAGGTTCAACACAAGTACTATTGCTAATAAGATTAATCATTTTCTTCTTATCCTCTTTCATTTTTTCTATTCTTGAAGTAGATTCCATCATATTTTGAAATTTAGGGCTTTCTATAACTTAAATAGTACGGTCAGTGATTGTAGGTACTTACTGAATCTCTGTGATCGCTTGTGAATATTTTGAGTCATGTTGGAATCTTGTTGAGGTCGCACTTCAATCTACTCTTCAATTTCTCTGCTTAGCTCTACTTTCTTGCTCGAAAATCGCAGGTGCGAAATGAGTTCTTCCGTCGTGCTTTTATAAGTTTTGTGCCCTAATTTGTCATTAATTCCCAACAACTCATCGGTATACAAAGACTGAGTTTTTCAGTTGAGGCATAAATAACATCATTGGTGTAGGCACAAATTTTTGGGGTAGCTAGCAGCTTTGGTGATTTCACCAATGATTTTTGGTAAAATGGCAATGACAACTTCTGTCAGCTTAAAGATCACCGATGTCTGTCAGTTACACTTAGCGACTTGGATTTTGTATAATGCCTGATACATTTTGGTAAGTAGTGTCAACTTTACTGTGTGTGTTCACCGATGCTTATTTGTACCCTTTTACAGATGGAATTTTTTTTTATAACATTATAAGTAACAATATAGTGCATCTTCAATTATGCTAATTTTGTTAATATGATCAATGTGTAATGGAACCGATGCATAATATAACTTGGCATAATGCAGTTCCCTACTTGTGCAATTTAGTTGGCAATAGCAATGCCACCAGATCCATTGGATGGGGTATCATCATTTACATTGCTTATTCTAGAACCTTCTTTGTTTTTAGATTTTATCCACATCTTGTTTCTCATCTTCTTGATGTCATCAATGGTGTTTCCATTGGGATAAGTGCTTGTGTCTGTCAGTCGGTCTTTGCAATCTTTTATCACATGTCCAACCTTATGACAATGTAAACATGCCATACCTGGATTGGTCCATCCTCTTGGTCTTCTAGTATATTTTCTCATACATTTGGCATAAATATGACCATACCTTCCACATATTTTCTCATACATTTGGCATAAATATGACCATACCTTCCACATGCTATGCAGTTTACCCATGTGTTATAGTCCCAAACATATGAGTTATCTATTCTTGTCGGTTTGTAGCCATTATCAAGTTATTTTGGTGTCCATGCTTTCTTGTTCTTTATCTAGCACTCCTGATGTGTATGTCCATTCATTTTGTAGGTAGGACAGTACTTGTCCATGTAGGTTTCCTTCTTTGGATTTGTCACCTTGGATTTACATTCATGTGCCTTGTGTCCTTTCTTGTGACATTTATAACAATTACCAATGAAAGTAGATTGTGATTGAGGAATACCTTTCATTTTGTTTCTGCAAATGTTTGAGGTGTGGCCTGGTTTTCCATAGTGATTGCATGACAGCTTCTTGGTTCTTGGATTTGTTTAAAAATTCCTTTGATCTGATTGATTAGATAATTCTCCATTGTCGGTGTATCCTATACCTATGTAGTTGTTGACTCTTCTTTGTCCGTCAAGAAAATAATTCATTCTTGTGTAGTTATCTTTAGCTTTCTTGTTTAATTCATTGTGTTGATTCTAAATTATGACTCCATGCTTTAGCTTCTCATTTTCTTCTTTTAGCTCACCGATGATCTGTATTCTTTCAATGAGTTCAATATTTAATCTATTTGCCTCTTGACTCATAAGAATGATCTAATTGGTATTCTCATGGTGATGATCAGTAAGTCTTTGAATCTCTGATTCTTTTTCTTGTAGCTTCTCTATGATTTTACTCCTATCATCAATAGCTAATGTTCTCTCTGATTCAGCTTTTCTTGAATCATTCATGACATCAATCATTTTTACAATCTGAGTCTCTTGACCGATTTGTAGCATCTTGATTTTCTCTGTTAGATGTAGATTGATCTCTTGTAGCCTTGTAATCTCTTCTACAGATGTGTCTGGTGCTTTGCTTGTTGTTGATTCAGCTGAGTTGAAGTAATCTGGGATCTCCTCTTCTTGATAATCTTTTTCATTAAGCCTAGTTTCCATAATTTTTCTTTCATCAAGCAACTTTCTCATGCTTACTCACGCCTCTTTATACTGCTCATAGTAAATCTGAATTTCTAACTGCTCATTCTCAATAGTCTTGTCCAGTCTGTACTTTTCCATTATCTTAATCTTTTCTCTTAAGACTTTAAGTTTTTCAAGAAAGAGACTTAGCTTTGATACCAATTGTTGGAATTACTGGAATGATGTACTGAGAGGGGAGGGGTGAATCAGTACCTCTAAAACTTTTTACGTGATTGGCCCATTAACCTTTGTGTCATCAGATTTGTATATTCACCTTTCTATCTGTTCATCTTTCTTTATGTATGTGAAATCATAACATAAGTTCTTTACATGTGTAAACATTCAAGAAACATACATGAAAATAAATAACACATAACACAAGATATGATATCGCAAAAAACTCCTCTTAGGAAGTAAAAATTGCGGTGGGGATGTCTACCCACAAAACTTCACTATCTGCAGATAAGAAGGGAGATGGTTAAGGCTTACAATTTGATCACTTCTGATGATCTAACCTGTTAGGAGTACTATATTGGAGACCTGTTAGGATCTACTTCATTTGAATCTTTATCAACACCGTTAGGTTTGCACTCTATTAAGAGATTTATCAAGAACTGTTAACTTCCCCTTCTACAAAAGGATTTTTGATGTGATGTACTTGTTAGAATGCAACTATATTATAAATTTTGATCTAATAGTATGTGCAATCTCTAATTTATGATAACAGATACTATAAAGCTTACAATGTATACGTAATCACCTTGAGTGATTGAATGATACCTTGTCTCTGCTCGTCGGTAGCCTTCTCTATGTTCTTGAGAACTGATATGATCTATTTCTGAACTTTGCATGAATTCACTTATGCTACTTAGATTCTCTCCATGGCTACAATCATTTATCAACTCATTACCTATTACAAATGATTGAACATTTATATATACTAATTTCTAGGTCCATTCTTGATTCACGCTTTTCAAGTTTTAACTCTAGATTTAAGGCTTACAACTTGACCTTGATCTTTAGTTAGTTATGTTTTAGGTCTGTTAGGATGCTTTAAAACATTTACAATATACTTTATTGACCCTCAAGTAATTTTTTAAAACAAATTAAAACTCTTTAAATAGAATTACAATGTTTTATCTGACATGGAAAGTCAGATCCACTTTTTGCGAGTTTTGTAACTGACTATCGGTTCTGATGGTCGGGCTGCTCTGTCAGTTTTATTTCATTCTTTGCTCTATCGGTCTTCTACTTCGTTGATGTCCCTATTTTGAATTGTTCATCAGGTTCCTTTCCTTTTCTACTCCATCAACGATGTTCACAAAACTGTACCATCATTATTAGTGATTTTGGATTCCAGCATTTGATATTATGCAAATGAATGGAAATACATGGATTTTTCACAATAGTTCAAATAACATTTGATCTTATGAAAATACATGAAAAATAAATTATACATGGATTGGTGAGAAGAGAATGAATGACATAAGTAGAAATGAATCTTTTGCTTCATGTCACACATATTTCCTTATAAATCTCTACCATTTTTAGCTGAAAAGATTTCTATTGTTACATTACAGACACCACATGACTCTTTCACTTTCTATCATTAAATGTTGGTATCATTATCATCCATCACTTGAAATACCTTACCATAGGTTACTTCTAATGCCTCATATTCCTCCTCAATTTCTAATAGGACATCAAAATAGATGTTGATTTTATACACAGATAATTAGATGTCATTGTAGATTCCTCTCAAAAAAAAATTTTAAAAAATGAAATTCATTGAAAAACTAATCAAAGAGACCTTCCTCTTGACTTAAAAAATGCGTTCAGTCCTTTGAGTCGATGAAACTTAAACTCCTCTTGTTGATCTTCCTCAATTCTCTTTCTCTTCTCTCACTCTTGCAAGCATGTTTTTCTCAAGACTCACTCACATTCACTATTGTGAGTTTTCTCTTGGAGATTTGATTCTGAACAGTTGATTGATTGTATGTTTGTCATTGATGACAGCATATAATACACAGTAGTACTTCTATATGTACTTATCAATATGATGAAATGAAGACCAGCGTGGATAGATACATGTTGTTGACATGTTTTCTATGCTATGTTCATACACGCAAACCCAGATATGAAGTTCCAGTAAAGATATGTAATTCTATTATTGACGGTTACAGTTCTAGAGGAATAACGGTTTAAGGCTGACATATGTAATGTTTTGATCGAGTTGTGCCTATCTTTAGGATATGTGTGTGTATATTCATGATTAGTTATGTGTTGTTGATATTTTTCTGGAGGTGCAAGACGTGTTTCAAGAAGATTTAAAAGTTATGATTAATTTGGTGAAGCCGACTTGTGAAGCGACGCGTCTGCTCAACATTGACTTGTGCAGTTGTAATTATTCTTGCGTGCTTAGTATAGCCAACAAGGATGTTAATAAGAGTTTTCCTACAGGTCCCATGATCTCATACTTGGTGTATGTACTTATAGAAGGTCATTTGTGATAAGAAGAGTTGCAAAAGCCAGAGATTAGAAAAGCAGAGCAGAGTGTTAAAGCAGTAGAGCTATATTTATCATATGTTGATAATATAGATATTGAAGTTGAAGCTTCTGAATATAGATAAGATTGTTATAGTGCTTTACAAGAGGCTAAAGCATCAGTGCATAAAAGGAACTGATCAGACAAGCAGTGTCACAAACAGCAGTTCATCCTATTGATACAGTGTGTATCAAATAACCAGACGGTTGTAGCCTTCACCACTTAGACAGTGAGTCCTCCACCCCTAATAGGGTTATTGTAAAAGAAAACTAACAGGGTCTGACCCTTAACCAAGTCACTATACTACTGCATTGTAATGTACAACTCCTAACAGGGTTGGAAGATCTTTTAACAGGGATCACTATAAACAGTATAGTTCTTTGTGGGTACTAATTC
>MU225783.1:2594289-2648167 GCA_018584345.1 Thuja plicata
TGTCAAATCAACCTTTTTGAATGGTGACTTAAAAGAAGAAGTCTACATAGAACAGCCTGAAGGATTTAACCTTTCAGATAGACCAGACATGGTATGCAGACTAAAGAAAGCACTTTATGGACTTAAAAAGGACCCAAGAGCGTGGTATGAGAGACTAGATGGTTATCTCACCAAGATTGGATTCAAGAAAGGAGCAGCAGATTATAACTTGTTCATAAGAGAAACACCTGATGGATTACCATTAGTTGCCATAGTTGTTGATGACATTATCTTTGGAGGTAATGACAAGCTTAGTATAACATTTGCAAAAGAAATGCAGAATGAATTTGAAATGAGTATGATTGGTCCTATAAAATACTTTTTAGGATTAAATGTAAAACAGACAGACAAAGGAATATTCATTAATCAGTCAAAATATGTAAAGGAAATATTTAAAACCTTCAAGATGGAGGATTGCAAGCCAGTATGCACTCCTATGATCACAGGAAGTAAACTTTCAAAAGATGATGACTCCACCGCAATTGATAAAACATTGTATAAATCTATGATTGGAAAGCTTATTTATCTAACTCAATCAAGACCTGACATATCTAATGCAGTTGGCATTGTTGGAAGATTTTCTGCTGAACCCAAGCATAATCACTTAATGGCAATCAAGAGAATATTAAGATATCTTAAGGGAACTATAGACTATGGTTTATGGTATCCTAAATCAGAGAATACACAACTTCATGTGTATGCTGATGCAGATTGGGCAGGTTGTATTGATGACAGGAAGAGAACTTTAGGAGGAGTAGTATTTCTTGGAGAAAATTCGGTATCTTGGACAAGCAAGAAGCAAAACTGTATTTCTCAGTCAACAGCAGAGGCAGAATATGTTGCAATAGCACTGAATTGTACAACAATTTTTTGGATCAAACAGAAGGTTAAAGACTTTGGTATTTAGGTTGACTATCCTATTTTTATTCACTGTGACAACACCAGTACTATTAACATGTCTAAGAACCCTTTTATGCATGCAAAGACAAAACACATAGAGATCAAGTATCACTTTCTGAGAGAAAAAGTTGCAGACAAGGAAGTGACATTGGATTATGTAAACACAAAAGATCAGCTAGCAGAGATTTTCACAAAGCCTTTAGCAAAGGATACTTTTGAGTATCTAAGGGAGAAGTTGGGAATCATTCCCTCTCCTATGTCTGATTAGAAAAAGCAGCAAATACATCAGTCCTGTGTGACTGATGAATGGTTGACTACTCTACTTCTGGAGTAGTACCTGTGCAGAATGGTTTATGGAACCCTTTGCCATTGATGTCAATGGGGGAGTATGTACCAGTAAAAACAAGACAAACAAGGAACACATACAAGGAGCTTATACAATGGGGGAGTAAAGGAACACAATAGGGAAGTATGACAATGGGGGAGTATTCAGAGAATACACAGTACATGAAACTGCAGCAGTGTAGATGAATCTTTGTTGAGGATATTGAGAAGATTGTAAAAGAAAGAAGACACCATGAATAGAAATTGTTTTTATATCATATGTTGCCATCAATGCCAAAGGGGGAGATTGTTGGAGATTTTATTCTGAACAGTTGATTGATTGTATGTTTGTCATTGATAACAACATATAATACACAGTGGTACTTCTATATGTACTTATCAATATGATGACATGAAGACCAGCATGGATAGATACATGTTTTTGACATGTTTACTATGCTATGTTCATAAATGCAGACCCAGATATGAAGTTCTAGTAAAGATATGTAATTTTGTTATTAACAGTTACAGTTCTGGAGGAATAACGGTTTAAGGCCGACGTATGTAACATTTTGATCGAGTTGCACCTATCTTTAGGATATGCGTGTGTATATTCATGATCATTTATGTATTTTTGATATTGTTCTGGAGGTGCAAGATGTGTTTCAAGAAGATTTCAAAGTTATGATTAATTTGGTGAAGCTGACTTGTGAAGTGACGCGTCTACTCAGCATTGACTTGCGTGGTTGTAATTATGCTTGCATGCTTAGTAGAGCCAAAAAGGATGTTAAGAAGAGTTTTCCTACAGGTCCCATGATCTCATACTTGTTGTATGTACTTATAGAAGGTCATTTGTGATAAGAAGAGTTGCGAAAGCCAGAGATTAGAAAAGCAGAGCAGAGTGTTAAAGAAGCAGAGCTATACTTATCATATGTTGATAATATAGATATTGAAGTTGAAGCTTTCAAAATATAGATAATATTGTTATAGTTCTTTACAAGAGGCTAAAGCATCAACGCATAAAAGGAACTGATCAGACAAGCAGTGTCACAAACAGCAGTTCATCCTGTTGATACAGTGTGTATCAAATAACCAGAAGGTTGTAGCCTTCACCACTTGGACAATGAGTCCTTGGATAGTGAGTCCTCCACCCCTAACAGGGTTATTGCAAAAGACTCCTAACAGGGTCTAACCCTTAACCAGGTCACTATACTACTGCATTGTAATGTACAACTCCTAACAGGCTTGCAAGATATTTTAACAGGGATCACTATAAACAGTATAGTTCTTTGTGGGTACTAATTCCCACCAGGGTTTTTACCATTTGGTTTCCCCGTAACCAAATTGATGTGTTGTGTAAAGTGTTATCTGTATGTGCATTTACATTTTATCAATCTGGATTAATAAGTATAAGATAAAGATTTAAAGTTGCAGATAACTGATTCACCCCCCCCCCCTCTTAGTTATCTCTGAAGTATTCTAACATTTTCATCTTACTATTTATTGAAATAAGGTTAGAAAGAAAATTCATAGAGATTTTGGGGTTTGGTGGGACCTATAATCCATTAGAGTTTATGCATAGCATGAATTTCAATTAAAAAAAGTTCAAAATGAAATTTTCTTTTGCAACAACATGGAGACACCTAAGCATCCCCATGATGTTAAGAGAGCTCCAAAGTTCTAAGTAATCCTTGGGTCATCCTTCAGATGTCCAACTAACTCCTAGAAGTACAAAAAGAGGGGGGTAATCCCAAAAATTTCCCTCGAGCGACAGTGGAAAGGTTCTAAGGGGACAATAAATCCAAATCCCCACATTCCAAGACCTACCCATCCAAAAAACACTGAGTTTGTTTTTTTGAGGGCAGACACATCACCATGGAACACTATTTTTCAATAATTGAGGAAAGAATCTCAAAAAAAAAGAATAACATAGCTTAGGTCAAGAGGCTAAATAGAGGTTGCAGAAAAAATTACACATAAGTTTCATGAAACAACTTGATATTAAAATGTATTAAGTATTTCATAAATATCAAACTCTATTGGTTATTTCTTAAAGGTGGATGAGGATATGAATGCTATGGGTCTCTCTACCTTTGCTCACATATTGGTTAACATTGACATCTCCATACCCCTTTTGTGGGAGTGATTCTAATGGTAGGGGATAGGCCATGGACATAATCTTTGGATTATAAGGGCTTCCCCTTTCCATGATAGTGATTCTATACTAGTCATCTAGCTATAGATTGTTCTCTCTTACAGTGAATAGGCACTGCTACTTGGTGGAAGGAAGCTAATGATAAACATTTTATTATCCTAGATTCTAATTCTTTTGTTAGTGACGCATCGAAGGTTGGTGATTACTCCCCTCTAGATGAAGCTCCTACTGTAAATCTAGTTGATGTTTTTTGAGTTTGATTTTTACACAAAGAAACAGTTAGGAATAAGCGATGCAAATTCCTTTATTGAAAGAATAATGAAGATACTCCCAAGGTTCTTTGTGGTCATGGTACAACAACTCAGAAATCTCAATTGAAGATAAATGTGAATGTTCACAAGGAGGCTGATAGGGAGGCTCCTATCTTGATTCAGCATGACTCTACCTTAGGTCCCTTTCTATACCTACTAATGGTTTATTTTCCAACCCTAACCTAGGAGGAAACACTTCATTTCTTTCTCCTAATCCCAAGGGCCTCTCTACCAAAGGTGGATAAACACTCCTCTAAACCTACAAGGGTAGATTCCACAAAACATCATAAAATTTCACCAGTCACTTTGTAGGATTGGACACACTCCAATTTCATCATACTAACTCCCCTTTTGAAATTCTATGTTCACTCTTTGTTCATTTCTTCATCGAGTTCAAAATTTCTTCATTGAAGGGCTAGTAATTCCTTGTAGCTCTAATCAGACTCCTAAACACTAATAACTCACAAATTCCCCCAAGAAGCCCCATAAAAAATCACTATTCTAGATACCCTTTTTTACAACCTTAATTATTTATAGGGTTAGGGGTTCCCAAACTATCTATACAGTACTTAAATGAAGACTATGACAATGTCCTTAAAAATAGGGCTAATTGTCTGAAATTCAGTGAAAAGGTAATGAGATAGATTCATCAAACAAAAAAACTGATTCTAAGGTCTTCCCAACTCCCAAAAATAACTCTCCACTCATTATTTACCTATTTTCAATCCAGCCCTACATCCAAACACTGACTATTACTTTGTTGCTCCTGGTCAGGCACTGATAGTCTCGCCTAGGGAAAGCTTTTAAAATTCACAAAAGATGTTTCTAGAAACTATAAAAAATAAATTAGAATTTAAATAGGCTCCACTCCACTTCCTACATATGCCATTAAGATCCCATGGTGGGAACTCATTGTGGAACCATTTCTATACAGTGAACCCTCTCACTGACAGTGCACAGACTAGGAAGGATTCTTTTCTTTTTAGCACTGAAAACTAAATTAAATTCTACACTAAAAAATTACATAGAAAGTAAACAATCACATGAAACTAAATAAGACACCAAAACAAGGATTTAAATCCATTTACAAAGCTTTTCAATTGAAACTTTCAGACTGTGTAAATACAGAGAATTATTACTGCTATCCTTCTTGAAAATCCATTAAAAATTGGTCCAACCTCTGTAAAATCACTTTGACAACCTTAAATATGTCCCGTGGGCCCAAAAAACTTCCCAAACCAGCTCATAACTTCCATTAGTGAAAAAAGTAACATTTTCCAAATGTTATCGAGCAACATTTGAAAGTTGCAAATGTTTCTCAAGCAACATTTTGCATCTTTTACATTTTTTCATATTTTGTTGCTCCAAACCCATGAATGGGTTCTACAAAGATACAAACCATGTCCTAGACATAAAAACACCCTAAATATTCCCAACTAATCATTCTATGTGCCAATTACACATTTTTTCCCCTTTTTGGCATTCGGGACATCACAAGGGTCTCTTGCACCAAAATGCACATAACAAAGCTCAAAACTATCCAAACCACATCACACCAATCCTAAAAACCCTAAAAAACCTTATTGAAAACCAAGACCATTAGAAGGTCTTTCACAACCAAAATTTGAGGGCTCAAACCCCTAGGTGCTCCTGCACCATACTCCCTCTGAATAAAGAAGTCAAGTTCCATCTAGAGTTAATAATGCAGGATCTATTACCACCTTCTTGAAAAAAACTTTTGTAACCCATGTGGCTTCTACTTCACGTAGGTTTTTCCATTTGATCAAGTGTTTCATGTATTGACCGTGTCTATTCTTCTTCTTAACTCTGGAATCTAGTATCCTCTCTACTTCTGGCTTGCTCTTGGATGGTACAGGTACATCAACTATAAATTCTCTATATCTAAAGTATCCTCAGTCGCTTCTAGCTTTGGACCTTTGTATTTTATGAGATCTTGCACATTAAACACTGGCAATATTTCCAAATATGTGGGAATTTCTATCTTGTAAGCATTATCTCCATACTTTTCTAGGACTTTGCATGGTCCTATCATTCTCATCTGCAACTTACTTGGTATGACTTTCTTCAATCTGCCTTTATTTAGATGTACCATTACTAAGTCTCCCACTCCAAATTTCAATTCCTTTTTTCCTTCATCCACTTTGGATTTCAATCTTTGTGTTTCCTCTGTGAGTTTCTTCTTGACTTGATCATGTACCTCTTTCATTGACTGAATGAAATCCTTTGCATGCCCACTTATACCCTCCATGCTTCCTAAATTTCTAAGTTCACACACACCCCTGGGATGAGCACCATAAACCACTACAAAAGGACTTTGACCACTTATCTTAGTCACACTATCATTATAGGCATACTCTGTCTGTGGTAACACTTTATCCCATATCTATCCATATTCCTTGGTCAAACACCTTAAAATATTACCTAAGACCATGTTAATGACCTATGTTTGGCCATCATTCTAGGGATGGTAAGATGATCCAAATGAGAGGTTAGTTCACAGTCTCTTCCACAATGTCTTCCAGAAATGTCCCATGAATTTGACATCCCTGTCTGAAACAATACTAAGGGGTAGTCCATGGATTCTAACAATCTCTCTGAAAAGCAATTGAGCAATGTAACTAGCATCATGTGTAGTTTTACATGAAATAAAATGTCTCATCTTACTGAACCTATCAACAACTAGAAAGAGACTGTCAAATCTAGAATTTTTCCTTGGTAAGCCCACTATAAAATCCATGCATATACATTCTCATGGCCTATTGGGAATGGGTAAGGGCTGATAGAGACAAACATTAGAACTAGCACCTTTATCTTTTTGGCACACAATGCATTGTTCTACATACTTTCTAACATCCTTCTGCATCATAGGCCAGTAGTATAATATCTAAACTAACTCAAAGGTCTTTTTGATACCAAAATGTCCACTGAGACTTCCATTATGCTTTTCTTGTATAGGATTTTCCTTCATAGATCCCTTAGGCCCACATAACTATCCTCCCCTAAATAATAACCCATTCTGCAATGTGTAGTCTATAAATTGACTATGGAAATGGTTTTTGAACTCCACATATACCTTGTAGGTCTCTGAGAAGTCTCCATCTTCTTGGTATAGATCCTTAAAACTTTCCACCCCTAAATTGTGCAACTGCACTTTGTGGACAGTAAGAAGCCTCCTGCTTAAAGCATCAGGAACCTTGTTCCTTTTACCCTTCTTATGCTTGATAGTAAAGGTATATTCTTGTAGAAATTGCATCCCCTTAATATGCCTATTACTTAGCTTGTCTTGGGAGTTGATAAAGCTTAAGGCTTGGTTATTATTAAATGCTACAAACTCTTTGGGTAGGAGAAAATGTCTCCATTTTCTAAGGGCTTGAACTAATGCATAGATCTCTAGGTCATATGAGGAATACCTTGTCTTAGCGTCATTTAAAATTTCACTATAGAAAGCTATTGGTCTACCCTCTTGAGTTAAAATAGCTCTCACTGCTATACTAGTAGCATCACACTCTAGGGTGAACAGTCTATCAAAACTTGGTAGTACAAGGATAGTTTGGGAGGCTACTTTTTTTTTCAACATCTCAAACCCTTTATTAGATTCCTCAGTCTGCCTAAACTTAATTTTCAACCCACCTTTAATGGTATTTAAGACTGGGGCACAAATGGCACTAAATCCCCTAATAAACTTTCTATAAAATTGGGCAAGCCCATGAAAAATTCTTACCTCGGTACCAGAAGTAGGAGTATTACAGTTGAGAATAGCTTCAACCTTGCTAGGATCCATCTTCAAAGTTCCTTGTGAGACCACAAAACCAAGGTATACCAATTCTTGTTTCAAGAACTCGCACTTCTCCAAGATGATTGCTTACTGCTCCTCAAGCAACCTCCTCAACAGAACCTCCAAGTGATCAAGGTGTTTTTCTTTTGTTTTACTAAATATGAGGATGGCATCCAGATAAACTACCACAAATCTCCCAATGTAGTCATTTATCACTTCATTCATCAATGTCATGAATGTGCTAGGGTCATTTGTAAGCCCAAATGGCATGAAAATCCATTCATACAAACCTTCTATGATTTTGAAGGTTGTCTTCTACTCATCACCCTCTTTAACTCTTATTTGGTGGTAACCACTTTTTAAGTCCAACTTGGTAAAATACTGAGCTCCTCCAAGACATTCTATTAGGTCCTCTATTCTAGGAATTGGGATCCTATATCTTATTGTGATCCTATTTATTTCTCTGGAGTTAGTGCATAGTCTCCACTTACCTCCTTTTTTTATGCTAACACCACTAGGACTACACAAGGATTTATACTCTTTCTCACTAGACCTTGGTCAAGTAGTTCTTGGACTTGTCTTGCCACCTCATTATGTTTAGGGGTCATTTTATAAGCTTCTTTATTCGATAAAGAAAGCCCTGGAATGAAGTCAATCTGATGACTTACTGTTCTCTATAATGGTAGGACTGTAGGTGATCCATTACTAACAAAATCCTTGAACTTATCCAAAAAAAATTGTATCTCCTTGGGTAAAGGTCTTGATTCATGTGTCTTCTCTTCTTTAGGCTTCATCATAATAGCAAAGCATTCTTCCTCTTCTCTTTTAAGGTCTTGTAGAAATTATTTTCCCTCAATTACCAACACATTAGGACTAGTCTTCACCCCTTCTTCCTCCACCAAAGACTGAATTTTATATGTCACTCCATCTTTCATAAATGAATAGGAGTTCTTCTCCCCATTATGCATGGCTTTCCTATCAAATTTCCATGGTCTCCTTAATAAGAGATGACAGGAATCCATAGGTAGTACATAACAAGAAAATTATCATTATATCCTCCTATTGCAAACTCAATCCAATCTTGTTCATTGATTATTACATGTCCTTTTTTTACCCATGTCACCTTATAAGGATGGTCATGAGGTATCCTAGGCACTCCAAGTTTGTTCAATACTTCCTCTGAGATAATATTATCAGTTAACCATGAGTCAATGATCACCTTGCACACTTTACCAAGAATCTTACACTTCACCTTGAAAAGTGATCTCTACTTAGGTTCTTTTCTAACTGGTTCTTTAATCAAAACTCTTTGTATCATAAAGTTATCCCCACTCTTTGAATCAAGATTGATTTCAGAATATTTGACACTACTAGTGTCTTCTTTCACATAATTGACCCTCCTCATTGATTCAGAAGATGTTCCTTTATCAGGGAATCTATATGCAAGATAACCAAATTTGTGGCAGTTATAACACTTCATGTTTGCAAAGGAGGAACCTTTGTTAGAGCCTCCAAATCTTCCTCTACCACTACTGGTAGGACCCCTTCCTCTTCCATAATTACCTCTGCCACTGGATTCACTAATTTTCTCTATCAATTTTTTCTCTCCTTATGGTCTAGATTCATTCCCTCTACCAACATAGCTACCTATGTGGCCTCTTGAATCTCCACCTCTCCCTTTGCCACTTGTGGATTCATTTTTCTTCTTTCTCTTTTCTTCAACTTTAAGGGCATATTGATAACATTTTTGCACTGTGGTAGGTGTCAATAATATTATATCCTCTTGTATGCTCCATCTTAGCACATTTATATAATGAGAAACCTTAACGCTTTCATCCTCTGTCACCTTGGATCTCAGACACAATTTGTAAAAATCCTTTATGTAGGTATTCACATCTGATTCTCTTTGTCTGAGATTTTGTCTTTTCTTGTGGGGTTGTATCTGATAATCCTTAGAAATATAAGTGTCCCTAATCTTGGCTACCATACCTTTCCAAGTAGAGATATGATTCTTTCCTTGTTTTAGTCTTTCATCTTCCACAAATTTCCATCATGTGAGGGTTGTTCCCCTTAATCTAGTCTTAGCTACTTTCACCTTATATGCTTCAGTCACATTTTCACACTCAAAATAGTTTCCTAGCCCTTTTATCCACTCTATTACTACCTCTAGTTCCATTTTTCCACTAAACAAGGGTACACCTTCTATTAATTTTCCACCCATGTCTTTCAAAGATCTCAAGAATGGCTCTTCTTGAAAAAAAGGATCATGTCCTGGCACTTCATCCTCTACTACCACTGATTTCCCTTTACCTTCTGTCTCTTTCACCTTTTCACTAACTTATTTTGTCCTGTCTTCTAATTCACCAAGCTTACTTTCCATTTTAGCTAATCATTGTCTTAGGAGTCTATACTCCTCTTCTTGGTCATCAACCTTTCTTTCCAACTCTGTGTTGGTCATCATTCTTGTCTCACCCACTGATTCTAAATCAGACATATACTTCCTAGACCAAATCTTTCAGAGCTCTAATACTAGTCTGATAGGGAGGCTCTTATCTTGATTCAGCTTGAATCTACCTTAGTTCTCTTTCTAGACCTACTAAGGGTTTATTTTCCAACCCTAACCTAAGAGAAAATGTGTTTATTTTTTGTAATCCCAAGGGTCTCTCTACCAAAGGTGGATCAACACTTCTCTGAACCTACGAGGGTAGATTCCACAAAACATAATAAACTTTCACCAGTCACTTTGCAGGTTTGGACACACTCCAATTTCATCATACTAACTCCCCTTTTGAATTTATAGGCTCACTCTTTGTTCATTTCTTCATCAAGTTCAAAATTTCTTCATTGAAGGGATAGTAATTCCTTGTAGCCCTAACGAGGATCCTAAACCCTAATAATTCACAAATTCCCCAAATAAGCCCCTAAATTGATCACTATTCTAGAGAACCTTTTGACGACCTTAAATATTTATAGGGTTACGGGTTCCCAAACTATCTGTACAGTACTTTAATGAAGACTATGACAGTCTCCTTAAAAATAGAGCTAATAGGGCTAATTGTCTCAAATTCAATGAAAAGGTGATGAGCTAGATTCATAAACCAACACCATTGGTTCTAGGGTCTTCCCAAATCCCAAAAACCACTCTCCACTCATTAGTTCCATCTATTCAATCCAACCCTACATCCAAACAATGACTGTTACTTTCTTGCTCCTAGTCGGGCACTAATAGTCTCGTCTAGGGAAAGCTTTTAAAATTTGCAAAACATGTTTCCAGAAACTATAAGAAACAAATTAGAATGTACATATGTTCCACTCAAAGTATTCCATGGTCCATTAATATCTCATTTTGGAAAATCATCGTGGAACCATTCCTATACAATGAACCCTCTCACTGGCAGTGCACAGACCAGGAAGGAATCTTTTCTTTTCAGCACTCAAAACTAAATTAAATCCTACACTAAAAAATTACATAGAAAGGAAACAATCACATGAAACTAAATAGCACACCAAAACAAGGATTTCAATCCATTTATAAATCTTTTCAATTGAAACTTTTAGACTATCTAAATATAGAGAATTGCTATTGCTATCCTTCTTGAAAATCTACCCAAAATTGGTCCAACCTCTGTACAATCACTTGTAAAACCCTAAATAAGTCCCCTGGGCCCAAACAATTTCCCAACCCAAACCATAAATATGATTAGGTAAAAAGAAACTTTTGTCCACATGTTGTCGAGCAACATTTGAAAGTTGCAAATGTTGCTCAAGCAACATTTTGCATCTTTTACAATTTTTGAGATTTTGTTGCTCCAACCCCATGAATGGGTTCTACAAAGACACAAACCATATCCTAGGCCTAAAAACTCCTAAAATATGCCCAAATAAGTAGTCTAGGTGCCAATTACACATTTTTTCCACTTTTTGGCATTCAGGACATCACAAGGGTCTCTTGGACCAAAATGCACATAAAAAATCTCAAAACTATCCAAACCACATCACACCAATCCTAAAAAATCCTAAACAACCTTATTGAAAAAAAAGACCATTAGAAGGTATTTCACAATATTATTTGAGGGCTCAAACCCCTAGGTGCTTCTGCACCAGAGGTCTTTTCTAGTACGATTAAAACTTCAAGATGCAAACCAAACTTTAGCACTTTTTTGTATTTTCTCAATTTTCAATGTATACAATTTCCTAACAATGCAAATCTGATTTAAAAAACTTACGGTGATTTCCTATCTTAACCAATTTGCAAAAAATATCAAAAGATTGAGTAACAATAAATGTAAGAAAATTTACTAGAAATGAGATCTAAATGACATAAACCATCATTAAATCAAGCTTGCGAATTAAATGATGAAAACATGGAAACCCAAAAAACATAAATCAGATGAACTCGCAATTTCATATTAAGAATTTGCAATATTTTGAAGAAACTTTTGCAAGATGCAAGGTTTTCAAAATTCATCAAATCATGTAGCCACTAGATGTATGCACACATGAGACAAATTTATCTTTAAGCCAATAGGTCGGATCTTTCCAATCATTCCTCACAGCAAGATAAAACAATAACAATAAACTCCAAGATAATTGATCGCAGACACATTCACAATAAAACACAATTGTCTTTGTGAAATAAATGAGCAAGTATGCACATATTCATAAAGTTTACATAGATAGAAAACAAATTTACACCATGAATGAAGCACCAACAACATATATCTTTATTGCCTAAAGATTCTGACCTTAATTATATCTCTATAATGAAATATATATTGCTTCAACTTAGAAATTAGAAACTCGTAGCTAGGGTTTCATCTACAGAAAACATGACATAAATAAACTAAATCTAGATTTTATCAATGCAAACTACTCGTAAACTGATAGATAACAAGTTTGCATGGATTTTCATCCATGTGCACATTAAATACATGCAAAATAGAACTAGAAACAACCACTAAAATGAAGGAATTTACACTACAGCTCCATCATGTCTTCTCTCATTTTGCATGTGGTTGATCTTATTTTATATGTTCATGCCCAAAATGCATTGATGTAACTTCTCTTTTGATGTGTAACTGATACAAGACCCTTTTACATACAAAAATGACCTCCAGACTGCATACAATCTACCCAAAAAATGATCTTTTGTGAAAAATGCAATTGAAAAATGCATGCCTAGGAATTTCGGGGTTGTGGACCTCCAAAAAAATGTCATGATAAAAAATGAATAAGTCTCGAGATTTGGTGACCTTGGATTTTCAAGGTTGAGGACCTCCAAAAAATTCAATTCTCAAAATTGGCTAAGTATCAAAAATGTCATCCCTAGATTTTCGGAGTTGTGACCTCAAAAAAATGCAACACCAAAATTTGGCTAAGTATAAAAAATGATTGAAGTCCACAAAAATGGCTAAGTATCAAAGGACACTTAGTTCTCTAGAAAAATGGTTGGATGAGCTTTGTGTAGTCTCAATATAATCTCAAAGACTACATCAAAATGAGGCAGCTTGGTGGATTCCAACTGCCTTTTATGCCTTACTTAGGATGAGGTGAGCTTTGAGATAAAGCTTTAATTTCCTCTATGTGCTCCATTATGTACCTCATATCCTCTTTAAAATAAAACAATTTCTACATGTCTTCCTATGTATTCACCCCATCTATAATTCCAATAAGATTTTGGACAATGTCCTTTGTGGAAAACAAGGTTTTCTTATTCTAATCCTTATATAATTCCAAGTCCATTCCCTCAAATAATTTCTCAATATCCTCTACCCAAATCATAGCATCCTTTATCCTCTTCTCAATATTCTCCAAGCTCTCTTGGTAGCCTTTAATAGTGACACTGATAGCAGTGACCCACTCATCAAAATTATCTAACTCTTCTCCTTCATATAAGATTACCAAAATTTGAAAGTGTTGCTTTCTTATGATCCTCAAATCATGAAGTGACCGCTGTCATTGTCCTATATTATCATCAATGCCTTGTTCTCCTTACATTAGGTCAATGACTTGCATCACCTCAATGAGGATTTTTCTAAAATACTTCAAGACCATGTGAATAGTTTCAACTCTAAAATCCCTCAAACTTAGACTTCGAACCCATAGTTTCTTTTACAAAAGGGTTTGTAGATTCTAGGGGTGATCTCTTCTCAAGTGTTACTTGTAATGTGGCCTCTAGGTGATCTTGGTAAATAGGACCAACTATATTAGTCACATAATCTTTTAGAGTATGAAAAAGTGCTTTGAGACCCTAAATCTTTGTTTTATCTTTATCCAAGTATTTAAGTAATTGTTTCAATACAAAAGCGGCTAGTGCCTTACCACCCTCACAGGTAGGTTCTCCTAAATTAACTTCCTCCATGATGTAATCCTCTGGAGTTAGATCTGTCACATGTGTGCTTGGAGGAGGTATTTTGACTTGAACCTTCCATCTCCCCTAGTCATCTTATGTCATGTATGACATCCTTTGAGCAGTTTGGCTATGCTCCCCCCTGTGGAATGTCTGCCCCAATGTAAGAATATCAGAATCCTCTTCTTCTTTGTATGTCCTCCTCTAGGTTTCTATCGCCTTAGCCAACCAGGTGGTCCTAGTGGTAGATTTCAAAGGATCATATGGAGATATGTTTAGGATAGACGTCCCTCCATGATCCCCCTCATCTTCCTCTCCTTCCTGATATCCTTCTTTTTCTAATGCCTCTCTTATCTCTGAATTTTTTGGGGTCTCCTCTATTTCTTCCTCCTCACTTTCACCATGTTGTTTTTTCATGTTCTAGAGTTGTGACTATTTCTAGAGGTGGTGAAGGAAGTTTTTTTTTCTCTTCTTGCTCATGTGTTTCTCCTTTATCACCCATATCCTCAGGAATCTTTTCTCTTTCTTCCTCAAAAGATGAACCAGCTAATACTTATGTCCATAATCTAGTTGTTGGTTCTTGTTTCCTCTGTAAGAGTACCCATTATGTTATTACCTTTTAAATTCATGGAGGTGGAGTAAAAAAAATTGCCTCTTGAGCATCATGTACCGAGTCATCACGCTTGGGTTCCTCAGTTGTCAAATTTTTATCAATCTCTCCCTCTTCGAGCTCTATTGTATGTTTGTCTTTTTTATCTCCTTGCTCATCCTCCCTTGTATCATTTTCTATCTCAAGTCCTTCATCTAAGGATGGATGACCAGGTAATTGTGCTTGTATTTTTTCATTGAATTCTTGGTCTCCATGTGTCTCCTCTTCCTTAATTTCATTTATTTGTGTCAGAGGAGTAGTAACTTCAGCCTGCCTTTGTGCTTGGAAGGATTCTTGTACCGGTGTTGCAGTAGAATCAAAATTTGGATTGATGTATTGACTTAGGGGATCAAAGAATCCTAGGATATTCTCAAAATTAGATAACTCAAATTCTTCTAATCCCAAGTTACCCTCTATCATCTTGGCCTCTATGCTTGTTTCTAAATCAATTGCCTCCTTTTGTATCTAGGTTTGAGAAACCCTTTCTTACTCATCTCTTCCAGCAACTGCAGTAGTTTTTTGAGTTCTCCTCATTAGAGGGACATCTATTTATATCTCTTTTTCTTCATGCAATGTCTCCAACTAAGAAAATGTTGAAGCCCTCTTTCTCCACTAAACCATCCCCTTTACTATGGGTTATGCATCCTCCTTCCTTCATCCCGGTGTGCAAGGTTCCCCAAGTGTCTGAGATGGAACATTAACTTTTCTTGTAATAGGAGGTGTATTATCATCTTTTCCTCCTCTTTTCTTTGTCCTCTTCTCTACAAGGCCATAAATGGTAGGCATTGCATTCCTGTAAACTATCTCAAGCCACATAGGAGCTTCTTCTTTGAACATTGGAATGTTTACTTTCTTTCCCTTCTCTTTTTCTAACTTGGAAGGTGGGTTTAGTTGAGGCTTCGTGAAAACCGGATCTAACTTGAAAGGCTTCTTCATCCACCTCTTTGTGAGCTCAATCACATTTCAAGCCTTGAATTCAATAAAATAATTTTTGTCTCTACCAATCTCTACATTCAGAATAGGTTGGATATACATCTTATCTTTATTGTATAATAGATCTAACACATTCTTGGAAATGTTATCCCACACTTTGGGAGGGATTTGCATTTCTAATGTATCCTTGGCCAATTCAGGGGATATTTTACAATTATCCTAGATCTTGATCTCATAATCATTAATGCAATTGATCCAATGATCTTCAATGTAAGGTTAATTTTTATAATGCCTTCCTTCTATGTAGTTTAATATTTTGATGGGTTCAAACCTAGGCCTTATTAATTTGAACTCTTGTAGAGAGAATTCATCCCACTCAAGACCTATTGATTTGCAGAACTTTATCTCTTGTAGAGAGTGGGCCCCTATGTAGATAAGGGAGTACCAACAGTTCTTCTTCTTCAATTTGATGACCTCATATGCATCTTAGAGTTTCCTTCCCATCTCCAGTAACACAATTATGTTTGATGGATAGCGCGGAAACTTCTTGGGATTAACGATACTCCCAGAAACCTAGATGTAATTAAAGGTGTTGTATTGAATGTAGTAAGCCCCTAGGGCTCACACCTTGGCTATAACTTCTTCTAATAGCCTCTTGGCATAATCTCCTTCAATGGATTTGATAATTGCAAAGACAAAAGCGTCATTCACAATCGTGTACTATAGACTATCATCCTTCAACTTTTCCTTCCTCTCTAGTTGAGGGTATAAAGTATATGGCCAGGCATTTTGGCCATTTAATGACCCTCTCCCAGTGAACCCTAGATGGTTGGCTCTTGCAGCAAGGAGATAGACTATATAAGATGTCATATACAACCTGGGGTCGTGCTTTACTTTCCTCAATTGCAAATTCAATTTATCACTTAGGATTTTTCCCCAATCAATTATGACCCTTCTCCCTTTGATATTTTCTATGATATGGATCATCCATGGTTTAAACTGATATGCTTGGGTGAGGGCATACATGTGGCTTAACATTGTTACTACAATCTTTATATCATCATTCAAGTAACCTTTACTCATATCCATCCATTCTAGCTTATTCTTTGGAAGTTTTTGGATGATCTATTCCTTATTGATGATGTCATATGCATCCAAAGTGTTACTCTCAAACCATCTCATCCCTTTCTCCTTGGTGATTGGGTAGAATTGATCAAATCTGTTATGTAAATGGAAAACATCTTAAATAGTGTCTGGTCTCATATCTAATATGATATCTCCTACCTTGGTCTTCACCACTTTTTCATCTGAGATAAAGTGATGATCTAGGGCCATGATCAAGTCTGAGTAAAGAATGGAGACTGGATGTGCAGATAAATTTACCAAACCCACCAAGTCCATTACAGTGAAGTCTTACAATCTTCCCACTAGATTTGGATAGTGCCTTTGGAATGATTCCCAATCTAGGTGCTCAATGTTAGTATCCATGATTTCTACATGTAGGTTCCCCACCTTTGTCAGGGTATTGTACCCTTTGAAGTGGTACTTCATTGGAAAATTTGTTGTCATTTCTGACATTATACATGCAAATAGTGTATTCAGCTATCCATTATTGAAAGCATAAAATAAATATACTAATCTAAAGTGAATCAAAGAAAGAAAACCCTAAAAAACATAAAGAAACACTAAAAACCCACTAAAGTGAGCAAAATAACAAAATCCCTAGATTCTTCACAGTTTCGGACCTTTGCAGTCAGATAACATCCTCATACTGCGAAAGTTTGACACTATGAAGTAATGGCAACCTATTAGGAGTGGATCAGAGTATCACAAACCCGAAGACAAGTCAATGTGTGAAAGTGTGAAATTTTGAAGGGGTTGTGGAGTTAGTCAATTTTGAGGCCACTGATTCTTTGAATCTTCTATGTTTCAGAGGTGCACGATGGTTTTGATGTGCGCAATACCGAAATGCCAAAGTATCTTGACTTGGGGTCTTGGCGAAAGTTGAGCTATGGGAGGGACTTTAGATTTTTAAAGCATGAAACTCTGATCACTTTGAAGGATGGACAGACAAAAACCCTAAGGACAAAACCCTAACTAAACCAACTGAAAACACAAAAGACGCAAAAAAAACCCTAGCTAGACAAGAAAGGTGAGGGAAAACAAGGAAAAAGAAAAAAATGCAAACCCTACCTCAAAGGTTGTGAAGACAAAAGACAAATTGTGAAGGTTGAGCTTGAAAACAACTGATCAGAGTGCCAAGATGACTCGCAATAGGGAGAAAAAGGGTTTTATAGATGAATCGTTAGATGTCTCAGTCATTGTGTAATGAGATATTGAAAAAAGACAAACATAGAATGAGAAAAACAACATGAAAACCCTATTTTATAGGTCGAGACTACACATTTATGTCATCAAGAATTTCAGAGTGGAAGACTGCAAAAGTTTGACACCCTAACCCTTAGTTCTGAGCTCGGCCTTTCGGCCTTTCATTGTTTCATAGGTGTCGGGACCTTCAAAACTCTGAAAGTCTGAAAGGGTGAAAAAAAGTATACAAACAAAATACTTTGACCTTTTAGTGTTTCAGAGGTCTGGGAACCCTCAAAACTCTGAATATACAAAAGGGTGAAAAACACTAAATCGTAAGGACTTAGTGGAAAAAATATGGAAAAAATAAACAAAAAGGAACAAAAGCTAAAATCTAAAAGGGGCAGGAAGGAAAAATACTAATAGCGAAACCAAGATGATACCCAACTATTGCAAGCCTCCCAAAGGGACCTCAATATGACTCACCGGATACTCGGTCTTTCTTAACCTTGGAGACTTTAAAATATCGAAAAGGAACAAAAAATCAAAAAAAGAAAGAAAGGGGGTCCCCATTAGGCCAAGGTGCGCAAATGGGACGTGTGTTGTGGAGCCACAAAAAATAGCCTTGACAAAAGGAGAAATTACCAAGTCATTTCTTTATCAACAAACAACTTTTGGAGACCTGTCTTGCAATAAACTGAACATAAGAACCATCGGTGGAAATACTCTTCCACCAAATCTCAAAAATGAAGTATTTTGTTTTTCCTTCCAGTGTTTGGATTTGTGTTCATTCCTTTGACATTTGGACAAAGATAAATTGAATGAATATCAGCCAAAACCAACCTTCACAATATTGGCAAGGTCATCCTGCAAAGAGCTATGCTTCCAGTCAGGCATCCATAGCCCCAAAAAATTTTCCCCCGAGTCTCAATCTAACCTTTCTCTATTACCATCCAAGAATCCATAGCCTCGATAGAGATTACTGGAGTCACCATTCTCTGTCTTCTGATGGTATTTTGAAGCTTGAGGTATTTGGAGGATTCTTTCTTTGGAATCATTTCTTCTTTGAGTAGCGATCGGATTGGGCCACTTGTGTTCTGAGTATACTAATTCCTAAATGTCTTCATTTATTTCTTTTGATAGACCTAGGAAGTGCTTAGACTGTGCTACGTTGGTATAATATTATGATCACCACATAGACCATTGTTGTGAATGATTCATTTTGTTTTCTCATCTTATTTTATCCGCTTTTTCCTTCCTCATCTTCTTTTAGTCAGGTTATAGATGGAGAGGGGATCTGGGACTGGTGGGTACCCGAGTCAACATGTTGGTATTGGATCCAACTAACATCCACCCAAGAGACCAATATTTTAAGTCTCATAATTTAAAATATTCTATGATTTAATATGATGAACGTTGAACATCACCTTGGTTACAAGTAAAGAGGTATCACCATTTATGATCCATGTATATAGCTTCTTGCAAGATACATCTCTTTGGAAATATTGACAAAGAAATACTCTTGTCTCTTATCAAGGACTAGTTGGGATAGACAACTTTTTAGGAATAGCCTTGAAAAAATACACTTACTTCCCAAACACCAAAACTCAAAAAGGAAAAGACACAAAAAATAAACAAACAAAGAGGAAAACCTAAAATACTATAATACATGGGGCAAAAGGGAACCCTTCTTTCAAGAGCCAAAATAATGTTTGGGGAATTGGCCATTACCTTGCAATGGAATCAAATCCCCATCCAAAGTACTAATTCTAAAATCATTTTCTCCCAAGATTTATGCTATCTGATATGGGCCAGTCCACAGTCTTTAAAACTTGGTGTGGTTTCCTGACTTTTGTCTCACCTTATCCCACATGAGGACAAGGTCATAAATTTTGAAGGATTTGATAGTGGATCTTTTCTCAAACCAATGCTTGACAATGCCCTGATGTTTCAATACATTCTCTAGAGCCATATTTCTTTTCTCTTCTAAATCAAGGAGGTTCATGATTTGGATTTGCACCTTATCCTCACCTTCAACATATTGATCCATGAATTTTAAAACCGGTACCTTTAGTTTCATAGGAAAAAAAAATTGCAGACTGTAGACTAACTGGTAGAGAGACGTTCCTAAGACATTCTTGACTCTAACTCAGTCGTTCCACAAGGCATACTTTAACTACATGTGCCAATCTCTAGGATTATCATCTAAGAGACGTTTGATTACAGTTGTTAAGTTTTTGTTAGTGGATTCTGCAACACCATTACCTTGCAGATAGTAATTGGAAGAGAACTTAACAATTGCCCAATTTTTTAAATCCCATTGCGTAAGTGAAATAGAGGAAAATGAGGATGCATTATCACATACTAGATAAAAAGGCATACCAAACCTCATTATAATTCATTCCTCCAGAAACTTGACCACCACTTCAATACTGCAATTCTTCAATGCCCGAGCTTCTATCCCACGTGTGCAATAGTCTGTCATTGTTATAATATATCTATGACCTACAAAGGATGGTGGATTAATAGTACCAATAAAATCTAGGCCCCACTGGGAAAACATACATACCTCATTTACTGGATGTAAAGGCATTGCAAGATTTCTTTCACAGCTGGCGTTGTTTTGGAAATTATGACAAGATCTTATATGCTCAATTGTTTCTTTGAATAGAATGGGCCAGTAGTATCATGATCTCAAGATCTATCAAGAAATAGCTTAAACAGATCCATGGCTCATTCCATATTTTTCATGAAAATTAATCAAAACTTGTTTTGCCTCCTCTCTATTAAACATATCAGGTAAAATCCATCATAGTTGCATTTGTATAATTGTTTGTTCTTCAGCATGTAAGAACTACTTTTAATTCTCAAGGATCTTCTTTTTTATTCATTCAATCCTTCTGAGAAGAGATTTTGTAGAAGATAGTAGACTATATCTTGATACCAAATATCTGAAATAACCCCTTCATCTGTGTAAGTTTGACATATCAACCCTTCTTCCATTTCCTCCATCATCTTTTTTAAGCCTTGACCTCTTACTAGTTTCATGGGTTGAATCTTGAGATCAAATTATTGTAGAGTTTCCATTTGTTTTCCTCTCTTCTTTCCTAATTCATTTTTCATTAATAAGGACTTTATTTTTGCATCTATAATAACGCCAAACACTTTACTCCTCAAAATCTAATGTCAAAAAAATTTCACAGCTTTCACTAAAGCGAATGACTATTTATCCAAATTTGGTTATCTCATCTCAGTATTCTTAACGGGGAAACTCATAAATGTGAATGGTATTTCATTATCACTATCCTTCTTTTGAGTCAAGATTCATATGCATGAATATTCGAAAGCAAATGAATATACCTTAAAAGGTATAGTATATTGGCATTATGGTATTTTTTGGAGGAGATCTAAATATCGGTCATAAGAAGATACATAATTGGTTTTCATTGATGGAAACATGATCAGTTAATATTTTTGGAGAAACTAGTAATATCTGTACATGATCATTAAAGGGAGAAATAGTTAACTATGTCGACCGGTGTACATGAGGTGTATAGGATGAACAATTTCAATCAGTTAAATTGGTAGCGGTTGAGTTACAGAGAAAATAAGATGATGTGATCTTAGAGGAGACATTCATATGGTATGAGGAATCCTTGGTTCTGACCACGATAGCTAATTTGATGTTTTGAGTGAATTATGTTTTTGATGTGGAAGACAATGTACCTATTGGGTCACCGATCAGAATTTCATGATAAATCAGATAAGGAAGTGGATCTGAGGTCGGCTATTGTTTATGAAAATGGATATTACATTTGGGGATTATGTATTAGGTATGATTGTTTCTTATTTTGAGGAGATTGGTAAATATTTTTTGATGACTTTGATGGAAGTCTTTTAGGTCTTAAGCCACTTAAGAACACAATACATAAGGAGATCTAAAATCGTTTGATTTAGGGTTGTGATCATATTTTGAAGTGCAGAGATTAGAGATTGAAGAAGCATAGATCAATACAGTCTCAGAAAGAAAAGGAGAAGAGAGGATCTGATAGGCAAGAAGTTCCTTTCTCCAGATCATTGTTTTTTTTGTTTCCTAATAGTTGCAGCAGGTTAAATCCCTTAACAGGGTAGATCCTAATAGGTCTTTATAGTAAATCCTTTAACAAGGTAACTTCTTAATTGAAGATTGAAATATTCTAGAAAGGTAGACTCTAACAAGTATTTTGGTACTTCTAACAAGGTACAAGTCACTTTTAATAGGGTGAGTCCTAGAAAGGGTATTGTAGCTCCTAACAGGGAAAACACTTTTGACTCCAATAAGGTGATTTGCGGGTGTCATCCCCATTGTGATTTTTCCCCTTTAACAAGGCTTTCCACATGAAAATCTATGTGTCATGTGTGATGCTTTTGTGGATTCTTGATTTTTTTTACTTCTATTTGATAATATCAGTTACATGTTTCATTATTCGGAAGTTGTTGATTAGCTTTGCTAGATTGGTGGTGAAATTTTGTAAGTACTTGTATACGCTGATTCACACCCCCCCCCCGGTCTCAGTTCTTGTGAATACTAACAATTATTATTAGATCATTGGTCCTCTTGATATTAATCTTAAATTCTTGAGGAAAATATCCTTAAAAACCAACATGGAGAGTTACACATATGAGAAGCAACTTGAGGATGCAAATAGAGAAATCACTGAGCTAAAGGAAAAGTTGACGAACTCCATTGCAAAAAGAAGATAAAACATTGATAAATTTATGGAAAGCCAAGATTACATTGAGAAACTATCTAAAGGTAGTGTGTCTAAAGAATCTGAGGAAGAAATTTCTGATCTGATGGATAAGAACAATGGACTTAAAGAAGAGGTGGAAAATCTGAAAAGAGAGCTTGAAAGTCAATCTTTCAGGGGTATTCAATCCCTTACCCAACTTATCAATGAGATGTGCTATGAGGTAAACCACCAAGTTACAGATTGATTTGGTTTCCTAATATCCCAACATATTCTCCTTATCCATACTAGAAGGTTCCAAATGTTCAAAAAGACCCCAAGGTTCCAAACTGTGAAATCAAGCCTTTTAGGCATACTTGGCTAGTAGCCCTAACAAGAGTATTTTTAGAGGATAACTTCCAAACCCTCCAAAGGACCTATTGAAAAAGTCACAAATCAAGAAACCCTTTATGTAGATATTTCAAACCCCAAAGACTCATGTTTAGATATTATGTTTCAATACCAAAACTCTATTAAGTCAAAGAGGCCTAATAACCCTAATTAGCCCTCATTTTGTAAGGAACTCTTCACCAAAAGACATCTAGAATGAAACCAATGATTGGAAAATGTATTTACATGTATTAATACTCCCAATCCACTCTTAAATTCAATATATCCACTCCCAAGGTTAATATGCACACTGAACTCTTGAAAATTGCCACCAAGCACATCAAAATGCTTGGTCTAAGGTTGGGTACTAAAAATAGATCTCAATTACTTCCAGCCTCCTACCTCTAGAATCCTATGATAAATATCCATAAATTTCATTCTCCAAATTTAATTAGTGATCCATTGGTGTCAACTCAAGTTAGGTCCATTTTGATGATATACCCTTATTCTCAACCCACAGACACCAGTCAAAGAACCAAATGGAGAACTATGCAAATGGATTGATCAAACCTTCTTACCAAATGATTTAGAGAGGGATTACACTTTTTTTCTTCACCATGTAGTATTTTCAATCAAACTCTGCAAATGACCAATCAAAACACCATAAACAAGTCAATGTTATTGTGAAGCCATAATTTTGTCTTATTCATTCATCAACACCCTAAAGTTACACAAATCACCATCATCCATTGAATTTGATTCAATATACTATAAATATGCTCTCCCTAACAATCCCAACTGAATTTAAAAAAATTTAGTCTGTTGGAAAAGTTGGGAAGCCGACACAAATAAGAATACAACATTTCTTAAAAAGCTGCAAAATGCAACTTTTGCAATTTTGCATCTTTTATGACAACTTTTGCTCTTAATGCATTGGATGCATCCTAAGACCCCTAATGGACCCCAAATGGATCCAAATGCAAAAAACTAAAAACAAAACATGTTCTATACTGAATTTGGATACTTTTGACCCATATTGACCAAGTGGCTTATAAGGGTTGACAACTTGTCAAATTGTCTTACAATTGGATCATTATTACATAGATGGATCCTCTGACCCTTAGGAATCCTAAATCCTTAAAAAAATTAGTCTTACAAAATTTAGAGGGGTGCTCCTGCACCATATGTTAGTGAAAATAAAGTGCTCTATGGTTTTGTGTGTGCATATAATGGTTGTTATGCTATAACCATTGTGATCAGTGAAAAGCACTATTTAACCGTTGAAAATAACAACTACATTCTCAACGATATAAAGAAGAAAAATTAAACTCTTTTGTTACTTTACATTTTTAACAATTTTACTCAAGATCATTTATAAACATTCTAAAGCAATTGTGAGCATTTCTTGTGTGTAAATTGAGGTTTTGAGCAGTGAATTATACTCGTTGTCGAAGAGCACCTATCAATGAATTTGGAGGCTATTTCTTATTGAGTGAAGATTCTACGGGAGTGTTACTGCTAAGAGATCATTTTTGTCATTATGGATACTCCCATGATGATAAATTTTGTGGATGAGCCAAGACCCGTATTCAAGCTACACCCATTGAAGGCTAAAGAGAATGATCCTATGGAAGCCCTATCATTGATACCCAATGGTGTACTACTAATAGAAGGCATTCATTCATTCATACATTGTAAGCTAGAAGATCTTGGAGTTGATGAAATCTATGACAAATTAATTATCCTAAGTGATGGTGAAAAGTTGATGGACAAGCATATAAATCTGATGCATAAAGGCTTTACCTATGCAGTCGATATACCTAATGTTTCCATCCAGATTGGGTTAGATTTGTACTGAGAAGAGTCCATGATCATTTTATTTGGTTGGAAAAACCTCACAAGACCACAAAGGAATTAATAAATCATGTTACTGGATTCTGTGTGACCGGTGAGGCACCAACTTTGTGGACTATTGATGCTAATTTGGTTACTCATTTGACCAAGTCTAAACAAGATCACCGAGAAATGACTATCAAATACATTGAAGACAAGGAAGTGAGATTTCTTCAATGGTGGTTGGATACAGAGTATACCATTCCAGTCGGTTGAACAGTGTACTTGGTGAAAAAATTCATGTTGCATACAGAATGGTGAAAGAGTATGCAAAGTATGACTTATGTGAGATGTTAAGGAGCAATTGTTTGTGAACCTGGAGAAGATCAAGAAATATAAGAAGATATCATTCAAATATGGTTCAATCTTGGTATGTATGTTCTTCTATCTACAGAATCAATTTAAAGGAATAGGTCCTATTACATGGTTAGAAGATCAATCGGTAATTATGCAAATTAAGCAATGCATTACGATATTAGGAAACAATTTTAATACTTTCATGTGGGGATACTTTAAATATTTTCAAGGAAAGATGTACTTAAGAAAGAAAATCCCAAACAGTATAGTTGAAAAGTACAAGAATGATATTTTATTTCTAGTAGATAAATATACATGTACGTTGCACATAGTTCAACCTAGAACATCTTGGGTACCAGCTATTGGTTATGATGTAGATGGTAACTTAGTTACTTTACATGTTGATGTACTTTTGTCAAAACCTATTGATACTTCTACACCTAGATTTGGAACATATGAGGAGTAGTCATTTAAAACTCACAATGAACTGAAGGCACGGGTAATCCAAAGAAAATGTAGAAAATGGTTTGACAATATAGACAAAATGAGTGACATAACACAAGATATGAACACTAAACTTAGGAAAAAAATGGAAAGTGAGAAGCAAAGCATATTTTTTGTTGCTAAAGGCAAGAAATATGAGGTTGGATTTGAGGAATTTACACCTCAGAGAGTCACGAGGAGTTCAACACTAAAAAAAATTCAATCTAATACTACTCCTCTTATGACTAAGCCACTAGAAGAGTCACCTATGACTGTTCAACAAACCTACAGAAGAAAGAAAATGAAGACATCCGACTATAAAGAGTATAAGAACAAGAAGGAAAGAAAGGAGAAGGTTGAAGAAAGAGAAGTTGAAACTGAGTTTGAGAAGGAATAGAAGGGACTAAGAGCTAGTGGGAATAAGTCCTTTATAGCAAGAAACCCTACTGTGAAATTTGTCAAAGTTGAGGATGCTATTAAAGTCGACAACATAGTTTAGGATGTTAAGGAGAATGGAAGAATGACAAATGTGGTGAAGTGCTTTGATACATGTGTCACAGAAGACAAGATCAAGATAGAAGATGTAGTCGTAGAGAGTCTACATACTTTTTTCAAAGCACCTAGTGAGTTATACAAGGCAATACCTAAGGAACTGTAAAAGGCGATTGACAAAAGATGGAGAGAAGCTTTAAAGGTTGATAGAGTAATGATGGAGCAAGAACTTGCACTATTGGAACCTGAATTAACAACTGAGGATGTGAAGATAATGGTTGAAGCAATGAGAGGATAATTCAAGATAAGGAACAGAGCCTCAAGAATCTTATTGGACAAATAAAATTGGTGACAGATGAGATAGTGGAATCATGGAAAAAAGTTACTAAAATCTGTGACAGCAACCAAGGAAAAATTGGTAGAAGAGAAAGAAAAAAATCAAGATTCTAAATCTAAAGAGATCAAAGAGGTTATTGACAATGTTGTTTCTGATATCTCTGAGCAGATACAAATCATTGATTTACAACCAAAATTTGATGCACCAGAAGAACATATTGAAGAGCAGTGACAAAACTAAAAGGTGGAGAACAAAATATTGATGAAGATGTACTATAACCCATGAAGCTAGCACATGAAAGAAGAGAAAAATGAAGAATTTTGATAGTTCTAAGGAAGAAGATGATGGAGAACCTGTAGATGAATAAATCCAAGCAACTATTGACATTACTAAGATGAGTCCTAAGGAGCTAATGAAGATGTCTGAGAATCTTAAAGATAAAGTAGAAGGAGACAGATTAAAGGGAAAGAAGAAGAAGGTCAAAGTACTATTTGGGGAGAGGAATATAATTAGTAATCTAGTACCTGATGTAGCATATGAAAAACAACAGAAACCTATTGATCAACTAGGTATTTTTGTCAAATTCATTTTTGATCAATTACCTCACTTGGAGAATACACCAATGAAGTTGGCAATGAAAGAGTATGAGAAGAAATGAAGTGACAAGTTGAAATAAATTATATTAGTAGAAAAAGAGTTACTCTCAGTTCTAGTGGAAAAATTAAAGGAAATCCTACATGAGGTGGGAGAGTTACTTGTAAAAGTGTCCAATTTTATATCTTTTACAAAAGATCTGGAGAAGAAGAGAGAGGAAGCTCAACAAGAACTTAATGCTTTGGATGAAAAGTTTGATCCCCTAACAAGCTCTGCTTCATAATACAATGCTAATGTCAAAATTATTACACATAAATTGAAACCGTTGCAAGCAGAGAAAGATAAAAGAATTATAACATTTATTGATTTGCAGACCTACATAGCTCCCACCATAGATCTTATGCAATAGAATGTGAGAGATGCAGAAACGGAACTAAGTCTACCAAGGGTGAGTAATTTGAATGATATGGAGGGGTTAGCATCGTAAATACATGGGCACATTATATCTATGGAGTACTTACCAAAGTCATGGGACAATTCATTGGACATAGCAAAGACAAGCTTCAATGATGTCTTTGATGGAATGTAATTTTGGTATGTACTTATGATCCTTTGTCATTTTTACAAAAAGGGGGAAATATATGAGTATGAGTAGAGAAAGAGAGGGTATGAATAGAGAAAGAGGGAGTATGAGTTGAATTATTTGAACTATGTATTGGTACAATGCAGTTCAAATACATACAGAGTTATGCATGGCAGAGTTTTGATATTATACTGGGTTTTTTCATCAATGCTAAAGGGGGAGATTATTGGCATTATGATAGTTTTTGGAGGAGATCTAAAGATTGCTCATAAGAAGATACATAATTGGTTGTCATTGATGGAAACATTTTTATTTAATATGATTGGAGTGACTGGTAAGATTTGGAGGTGATAGGTAAAGGGAGAAACAGTTAACTATGTCGACCGGTGTACAGGAGGTGTATAGGAAGAACGGTTTTAGTTAGTTAAATTGGTAGCAATCGAGTTACAGACCAAATCAGACAATGCGATCTTATAGGAGACATTATTATGGTATGAGGATTCCATATTTATGACCACGACAGCTAATTCGATCTTTTGTGTGAATTATGTTTTGATGTGGAAGACATTGTACCTAGATCATCGGTCATAATTTCATGATAAATCAGTTAAGGTGGTGGATCTAAGGTTGACTATTGTTTATGAAAATGGATATTACATTTGGGGACAACGTATTAGGTATGATTGACACTGATTTCAAGGAGGTTGGTAAATATTTTGTATTAACTTTGATGGAAGTTTTTTAGGTCTTAAGCCGCTTAAGAACATAATATATAAGGAGATCTAAATCATGTGATTTAGGGTTGCAATCATATTTTAAAGTGCACAAATCAGAGATAGAAGAAGTAGAGATCAGTAAAACATTAGAAAGAAAAGGATCAGAGGAGATCTTATAGGAAAGAAGTGGCATTCTACATATCATTATTGTTGTTGTTTCCTAGCAGTTGCAACAGGTTAAATCCCTTAACAAGGTAGATCCTAAAAGGTCTTTATTGTAAATCCTTTAAGAGGGTAACTTCTTAATTGAAGGTTTAAATCCTCTAGAAAGGTAGACTCTAACAAGTATTTTGGTACTTCTAACAAGGTATTAGTCACTTTTAATAGGGTGAACCGTAGAAAGGGTATTGTAGCTCCTAATAGTGCAAACACTCTTTACTGTAGTAAGGTGATTTGTGGGTGTCATCCCCATCGTGGTTTTTTCCCTCTACAAGAGTTTCCATGTGAAGAATTTGTAGCATCTATGATTTTTTTTTGGATGCTTGATGTTGTCTACTTCTATTTGATAATGTTAGTTGCATGTTTCATTATTTGGAAGTTGTTGACTAGCTTTGTTAGATCGGTGGTGAAATTTATTTAAGCACTTGTCTACACTGATTCACCCCCCCTCTTAATGTGTGTGCATACTAACATAGTATAATTTGGGATAACCAAGACGGGTGTCGTGGCAATGGCAGTTTTTATCTCTTTGAATAATTTATTCACCAGAGTTTTCCACTCAATATTGGCATCCTTCTTCAACATGTCATTCAATGGTTCTACTATCTCTGCAAAGCCACTAATAAACTTCCTCGCAAAATTTATCTTTTTGAAAAAGGATTTTAACTCTTTCTGGTTGTTTGGTGGGGTTAATTTGAGAAAATTCTTAACTTTTTCAGCATCTATTACTATCCCAGCATTAGAAATTATGTTTCCTAACAATTTGCCTTTCATGACTCCAAACACACATTTCTTTAGGTTGAGTGAGATCGTATACCTTCTGCATATTTTAAGCACCTTTTAGAGGTCATCTCTATGATCTACCTAGTCTTTGGAAAACACCGTCAGATCATCCATGTAGATAATTATGGATTTCTCCACTAAGTCTTTGAAAGCGGTGTCCATCGCCCACTGAAAATTTTCTCCAGCATTGATCAAACCAAACGGAATTTGGAGATACGCAAACATCCCCCATTTGGTGGTGAATGTTGTATTTATTCTATCTTCTTCATGTACCATGACTTTATTATAGCCTAAATAACCATCTAGGAATGAAAACATTTCAGATCCATTAACCACCTGCAGTACTTCATCTAGAGATTGCAGTAGGTAGATATCCTTGTGGGAAGCTTTATTAAGGTTCTAGAAATCTACACATAACCTGATATCTCTTCCCTTCTTTCTTATTGGGACCTAATTTGTGACCCGTGTAGAATTTTAGATTTGAAAAATAATCTTTGCATCAAAAAAAAATTTGAACTTCCTTTTGTATCAATGATTCTATCATTGGGTTGACTGGCCTCTTCTTCTGCCGAAAAGGTTTGGAATTTGGTTTCAATAGGATATTGTGCACTATGACTCAAGTGTCGTAAGTTTTCAATTATTCATAACTCCAACCTAGGACATCTTGGTACTCGGTAAGGAGTTGCACCATCCTTTTCATCTCATCTTTAGTACCCACATTCCCAATATGCACCTCCCTTGGGTCATCCTTGGTCTCGAGGTTGTATTTTTTACTCTCGTCACCTCCAAGTGTTGGCTTTGGCTTCCTTTTTGTAGCTAATTCATCTTTATCAAAAATCCATTCCAACACCACCATATCTTTCATATTTTTTTATGCTTTGTATAGCTATGGTGAGGGTCATAAGTGTTGACACAGGAGACCAGTACACATTTTGTTTGATCATCCTCCCTAGCTAAGAGGGAGTGTTAATGTTTGTAGCTTCAGTTGTATGATCATTAGAATACATATAATATATGATGATTAATAATAATATAATATATATGTTGATAAGGCCGAGATAGGGCCATATAGTTTTATATTTTCATATGTTTTATGGCTACTTTTGAAAGACTTCATATGTTTTCATGATACTTTTCAAACTATTTAATATCTTAGAACTATTATATCTATGGGTGTATGCAAATATATGTGAAATGTTTTTAAAAGAAAGTTTTTAAATATGTTATCTATGTGATTGTATGGATATATGGAATTAAATATGATACCTTTCTGTCTTACCTTAAGTTGGGTGGGTTTCCTATAGCCATATGATGAAGAGCGAGGTAGTAAATAAACTTTTTATGAATTCTCTGTCTTGGATATGTACACGTACTAACCCTTTTGCAGAGGAAATGGATCCATGAATAAGGAAGGAGTCAACATAAGAGGAACATAGTAACGCTTTGAAAGGACCTACCATTGCGGAGCTCATAATGGTTTTACTACCGCAGGTGAGAATGAGTCTTGCTGTGGATGAATCACAGCTAAAGTGGTCACGATGGAGTCAATCTAGCAGCAGAGTGTTCCTAGATTTCATGAAAGTATAAATACAGTTTGTTCCTTCAGTTTAAGTTGTTGGTCATGTTCTTGATGACTGCCATATCCCTAATGTTGGGGAAGTCCTAGTCAATAGGAGTTTGTTTCAAGTTATTATTAAATAATTTGGAAGTCCTATTCCCAATAGTCAGTCGATAGATAGAGAATTATTATTATAGTACTTTGTTGTATTTCAAAAGGAGGTATACAGTCTTATTTTCTGTATCTTGTGTAATCCATGTTTTATGAATAAATTATGAGAGCTTCAACTTCTAGTATCTGAGATCGTGTTTATTCACATTTCCATGGGGGCCCACACGGGAGGTGAATCTAATTTGTAGTTAAGTAGATTGCAAGTTATTTGAAGCAAGTAGGACTCTGTTGCTCCTGCAGACACTAGTGACAGCACCAGTGGTTGTTCCTGCAGCAAAGGCAATTAGCTAGTTTATCATTCCTGCAGCTTAGGATTAAACTTACTATTCCAGAAAGTCATTTCATCTTTAGATTACACTATTGGCATTTCATTTCCTAGTTTAGTTCCTTTCAATCATTTTTCATTCACTATAATGATGGCTTTTAGAACGGATTAGAGCATATACTTTGTTGTCACCATCTCAAGTCTACGCTCCCTGGTCAATAATTTAAATGAGTTCAATGTATTTCTTCTAGTATAAAGGATGCATAATCCTTAACTATAAGAGGTATTATATAGAGCAGCCATTTTTGGCACCGCTCCCGGGGAATGGTGTCAATCTAATCCAGCCTAGAGTCATTTTAGGCCTAGTTTAGCATTTCTTTTTATGCATAGAAGAAGAGATCATCTTGGGCATTTCCTTCCTCAAGATCATCAAGCTGAGCCATTTAATCTATTCCATTCTGAGCTTGAGGAACCCCAAGTTGCACCCATAGAAGTTGAAGAACCATTTGAAAACATATTTGTCATTGCATTTGATCATTTACTATCATCTGACGAATCCTTGCAATTAGATAAACTATTTGCTGAACCCGAAGATCTTTTACCACCGCCAGGGCCTCCTCCAAGGATGGCTCAATGAACCTTTCCCTTCCCAATTCTGCCTTAGCAATAAAATTACAATTTGAAGAACATACCCTCTGTAGCCTTGCCCAAGTTCTATGGCCTCATCACCGAAGACCCTGAGACTTTCCTGTTTGAGTTTGACATCCTTTGTAGGAGCTATGACTATACAACCGATGCACATAAGCTCAAGTTTTTTCCATCCACACTGAAGGAGGCCACACTACAATGGTTCATGTGCCCTGGTGCTAACATCGTAGCAGATTGGACTGCCATGACCAACATGTTTCTTTCCAAATACAAAGAATACTGTCAAGGGCGAGATTTGAAAGGTGATGACATCTTCAGGATGACCCAGAAAGAGGACGAGACCCTGGAATATTATGTTTCAAGGTTCATGTACAACCTATAGCATAAAACTCAGCATCAACTGAACGAGGACTCTCAGAAACACCTTTTCATTAAAGGTGTCAATGAAGGAAGCATTGAGGCTCTGGACCTGATGGCTGGAGGAGATGTTACACAAAAAAATTGGGATGATATCAAAAATATCTGCTTGAACTACTCCTAGGCCATTGTCAAGAAGGGTAGAGGAATCCGAGACCTACCACACAAGTCTGCTAGCTCTAGGGTATCCAAGATAGAACTTTCTAATCTACTATCAGACTTCAAGCAGGACATCATTAACAATGTCGCTACTCAGCTGGAGACCATGCAAGCTCAAAAGAAGAAGGAGGATGCTGATGCTGTGCTCGCCGAATACTGCCCGCATTGCAGGGAGAAAAAGAGGAGTTGCAAATGCAAGACCATTGTAAATGTAGAGTCCCAGCTGATGCCTACGAAGTTCAAAGCTATCGATGAGAACGGGGAGGTGCTATATGTCGCTCAACACAGGCCATGGGCCCCACGGCCAGGTATGCCTCAAGATCCTCTTCAAATTCCTAGCAATAATAATCCATGGCAGAGTTTCCCAAATTCAGGTCCCCATAATTTTGGAGGATATAATAGTTGGCAACAACCCCAGCAAGGATGGCAACAGCCCCAGTAGGGCTGGCAATAGCCTTAGTAGGGCTGGCAACAACCCCAGAAAGCCTGGAAACAGCCTTAGCAGGGCTGGCTACAGCCCCATCAATGGTCTAATCATCCCAATCAGCAAGCCATAATGCCTCCTCCACAACAACAAGCTCTCATGCCTCCTCTTGCAGCAGCTAATAATCCTCCTAAGCTACCACAGCTGCCCGCACAACCTAATCCCAATCCCAATAAAAAACCACCAGCTCAGCAGTAGAGATATGCCTTGCATGACATTCATCTCAGGTTAGGAACTACCCTTACTTCACCACAACCCCCTATCATAACCTAAGTGGAGGAGCCTCCTGTTGACCATGAACATGTGTCGGCTCCTATAGCCAAAGAGCCTCCATTTCCTCAAAGGTTAGCTCAACAAGCTGAACCCAGAGTAAACCATGTTGTAGAAGACTTACTTGATCAATTAAAGCATATAATGGTAAATATTCCTTTCCTAGATGCTATCAAGGAAGTCCCCACCTATACTGAAGCTATTCAAGAGGCATGCATTAAACAACCAGGAAGGAGGAAAAAGGATCCCAAGACCATTCATGTTGTCGGCCAGCCCTCTGATCTTATGTTAGACAAGTTGTCTATACCCAAGTATGCCAATCTAGGAAGTCTTGTGGTTACAGTTACCATCCAAGGTATACACATTCCAAATGCCTTAGTGGATTTAGGTGCATCTATAAATGTCATGACCAAAGAAGTCTTGTCCAATCTAAACATTGCTGGTCTCCGTGACACACCAACAATTTTGCAACTGGCTGATAGTTCCACTGTTAAACCTGATGGGGTAATTGAAGATGTGGTAGTCACCCTACATTCCAGGGAGTATCCTGTAGACTTTATGATTCTCTCCCCTAAAGCTGATATGGGTGGGTACCCTCTAATTTTAGGATGACCATGGTTGGCCACTACTGATGCCTTCATAGCTTGCTGATCAGGAAAGATGACCATCTCTAATGGCGTCAACACCAAAATCTTGACACTCTACTCCCCTGCTCAACCCATGCTATAGGATGAGGATGCCATGTGGCCAGAATTAGATGAACTTGATCTCAAAACCCACCCAATCCAGCAACTCATGCTAATAGGAAGAGAGCCGTTTCTAGCCTCTAGGGAAGAAGATGAGATAATTTCATCTATCCTCACTAATGACTATGGCATAGATTCCCAGATGTGTCTGCAATCAGACTGTGTTTTAGAGACTATTTTAACCACCCCACATACATCTTCGTATTCACTATCTTCCAGCTTTCTTCATCTCCTATTACCCCATGAACTGGCTTCACCGCCAATTACTGAGTTGGCCATGATGGATAAGGTCATAAAAATGGAAATTAGCCATGGCAAAGAATTGAATATCAGCTCTAACCTGTCATTACCCTGCCAAAAAGATATCCTACAGCTGCTACAGGACAACCAACAGGCCATTGCCTGGGATTACACTGACATGAAAGGGATAGATCCTAAGCTTTGTACCCATCAGATCTACATAATTCTAGATTATAAACCCGTTAGGAAACCACAAAGAAGAGTCAATCCTATCCTCAGGGATATAGTCAAAACTGAGCTCCAAAAGCTCCTTAATGTCGGGTTCATCTATCCAATTTCCAACAGCCAATGGGTGTCACCTCTTGTCATAGTGCCCAAAAAAGGAGGTAAATGGCGTGTTTGTGTGGATTACAGGGAGCTCAATACGGCCACTAAAAAGGACCATTTCCCACTTCCATTCATAAACCAAGTCCTAGACAACCTAGCAGGAAAGAATTATTTTTCCTTCTTGGATGGGTTCAGTGGTTACAACCAAATTCAAATAGCTCTCAAGGATCAGGAGAAAACTACCTTCACCTGTCCTTGGGGCACTTTTGCATATTTTGTCCTCCCTTTTGGCTTATGTAATGCCCCTGCCACTTTCCAGAGAGCAGTCATCAGTATATTTTCAGACATATCTTCCGATTGTATGGAAATCTACATGGATGACTTCACTACCTATGGGAACACATTTGATGAAGCCAAAGACAATTTGGAAAAGGTCCTCTGAAGATGCCAGGACTATAATCTCTCTCTCAACAGTGAGAAGTGCTTTATGATGATGGAAGAAGGTATCGTGTTGGGACATTTTATTTCCTCACATGGCATCCAAGTCGACCCTGCCAAGATTTCAGTCATCAATACTCTTACCACACTAGATAAGCAGAAAGATGTCCAGAGTTTTCTCAGACATGCTAGGTATTACAGACAGTTTATCAAGGATTTTAGCCAAATTGCAACTCCCCTCTATAATCTATTAAAAAAGGACTCTAATTTTACTTGGAATTCTGAGTGTGATAAGGCTTTCCTGCAGCTGAAGGAAGTTATAACCACTGCACCCATATTACGCAGACCAAATTGGGGTTTGCCCTTTCATATTCATACAGATGCTTCTGATTATGCTGTCGGAGTAGTATTTGGCCAGAAAGAGGATGCAATTGAACATGCCATTATTTTATCAGCAAGAATCTGTAGGGAGCCGAATTCAATTATACAGTGACAGTAAAAGAGCTGCTTGCAGTGATTTATGCTCTGAACAAGTTCAGGCATTATATTACTGGTTACCAAATTTTTGTCCACACTGACCATTCTACAATCCGATACCTGATGAATAAACTAGCCATATCAGGAAGATTGGCTTGTTGGTTACTACTCATGCAGGAATTTAACATCACCGTCATCGACAAGCCCAGTAAAGCCAATGTTGTAGCTAACTTTCTCTCTCGCTTGCACATCCCTGATGATCCTGTAGCCATCGATGACAGTTTCTCGGATGAACATTTGTTCTTGTTGCAAGCACACAACCCATGGTACACTGATCTTGCCAATTATCTCACAACTGGTCAAACTCTGACCCATTTTTCTTCCAAGGAACGCCAGCTGCTAGCTGAGAAAAGTTTCAACTTTTCTTGGATTGCTGGTTTCATGTTTTACACTGGCCCAGACCAAGTTATGAGATGATACATTCGTGAGGATGAGACTTATGACATCCTCCGGGCATGTCATGATGAACCATGCAGTGGTCACTTTGTAGCCAAAAGGACAGCCTTCAAAATACTGACTACAGGGTATTATTGGCCGACTCTCCACAAAGATGCCGCTCAGCTGACTAAGAAATGTGATCGGTGCCAGTGAATGGGGAGGCCTACTAAGACCGATGAGATGCCCCTGTAGCCATAGGTGGTGCTCACACCCTTTGATAAATGGGGCATTGATTTTGTGGGTCCAATTGATCCTTCTTCTCAAGGTAAGTCTTACATTTTGGTCTGTACTGATTATGCTACTAAGTGGGTTGAAGCTAAACCAATGAAACATCCAAGAGACAATAATGTTGCTAAGTTCTTGTATGAGTGCATCTTTACCCACTTTGGTGTTCCAAGGGAAATTGTCTCTGATCAAGCAGCGCAGTTCACATCCAACCTCATTGTTGCTTTGATGGAGGAATACAACATTCGTCATGCCAAGTCATCTCCTTACCATCCGATGGCCAATGGTCAGGTTGAGATCACTAACCGCAAATTGGAGGCCATTCTTACCAACATCGTGGTTGTTCATAAAAAGGATTGGGCAGCTAGGCTTCCTAAAGCACTGTGGGCTTACCACACTACGTGGAAGTCTACTATAGGATTCACCCCATTCCAACTAGTCTATGGAAAAATGGCAATGATGCCAGTCGAGTTTAAACATAAAACCTTGCGTACAACATTGGAACTCAGCCTTGATCTCACTACAGCTCAACAGGAACGTGTTCTCACCTTGAATAGTCTGGATGAATGGAGGAAATCTTCTTTAGCTAACACCAAATTGGTGCAACAACAGAGGAAGCAGTGGCATGACAAGTTTATCAAAGATAAACAATTTTTCGTCGGTGACTGGGCTCTCCTATATGACTCCAGATATCACCACACTCCTGGTAAGTTCCAAACCCGCTAGTTAGGGCCCTACAAAATAATTGTTGTATTTTCAAATGGTGTTGTGCAGTTGTCAACCATTGACCCTGTTCGGTTCAAGCTACTGGTTAATGGCTAGTGACTCAAGTTGTACCATAAACCACGGAGCAAAGCTGAGTTCCTGCATCAGTTTACCAGCACTGCAGTTCACGATCCTCCTGTAGCACCAGAATGTGAGCCTCTCGTTCATATTTGGTCTTCACTTTAAAAATTGGTCGCATCATCCCATAATAATTACTTTCTTCTGGAAAGTACTTTTCTCCGCAATAAACCTTCATTTCATTCTTTCTTTTCTGCCACCCATCCACCTCATCATTTCGCAATGTCGGATGGCACTTACTTCATTCATTTTGTGGAGCCGCCACTACGTCATCAGGTGTGTGTACTTTTCCTTGGCATTTAAATTCATTAATTTGTTTATTAGCTTTTCTCTCGTTGTATGCGCCATGGTGGGACCCTTGGCGTACTTAAGTTGGGGGGAGAGAAAATCTGTGACTTGTCCTATATAACTATGCACATATTGTATGATATATTTTTCAAAACTTTTAAAAAAAACTTGTACCTTTTTCACAAGTATTACACGTTGTACCCTTGATTGGACAACCTCAAAATGAGTGATTAAATTCGTACAAATAAGCCAGCCAAGGTGTCCATACAGATGTCTGTTGATTAATCATGAATAGTTAAATCTTTTAAGATACGATAGATATGCATTCATTTCTCCATTTAGCATTTGAAATCTCAAAGTCCAGAACTTTCCATTTTCCTGCAGCTTGGTTTTTTTGACCTTCTCTGCAGGTTTCTTAATATAGCTTGTAAAACATCTCTGTGTTGCTTGTACATTCTTGTGGTGTGTATCCTTCAAACTCTGCAGACATGGGCGGCGATTTAATTCATTGTGAACCCACGGTTCACGACGTTCTGTTAAACAATCAAGACTGTAGGCTATTATTCCAGGCCAGAGGATGGATGGATTACATTCTGAAGCTCACTAGTCAGAATGAGGAGGTAGCATTACAATTCTTAAGCACACTACATGACGAGGTAGCTACTGTTAAAGGACTAAGGGTACCATTTTCATAAGAAATTGTAGCAGAAGTAATGGGGTTACTGCAGGAAGGCGAGGAGTTTCCAGAGAATTTTGAACTAGCAACTGCAAGAGCACAGTTTACTCTACACACAAACCCACCACTGGAGATTGACAAGAAACAAAGCACTAGCAGATTGTCTTTACCAGAAACCTTTAAGCAGTGTGCGGTTTTTGTGATCAAATATTTCACCTGTGAGGGTCGACAAGCCTACCTACATGCAATACATTTCAAATTCCTGAGCTGTTTAAGGCATGACAACAAACCTAACAACGTGCCAAATTTCCTCTACAACATTCTACAGAAAAGAGTTGTGGTAGTGCAGGAAGGTAAGCCTAACAATGTCTCCCATAATTGTCGCATTAAGCTTATAGTAGAGAAGGCATTACGAGACTACTCTAATGTAACATGGGAAGAATTCTTGGAAGGGAAATTAGAAAAAACCCTAAGACCATTAGGGAGTAGGGTTGGCAGAAGACTCCAAACAAAGTAGGGGGTTTTTTAAATCATTGAGGAACTAGGAGCAGGTTTTTCCTCAGCAAGGAAGCCTAGGACTAAAAATTCTAGGTGTCCTATTGAAGCTTCTATATTTGGGTCATCCCAGAACAGGGGCAAACAGAAAATTTTAGAGAAAGAAGTCCAGGAGAAAATTGTTCCTCCATCTGATGATACAACTTCTACCCTTGTTGAAAAAGGGAAGGAAAAAAGAAAAGTCAGCTACCTCTGATAAGAAAACGGATTCTACAGCTTCAGGTACTTCACAAAAGTGAAAGACTACTAATAGGAAGGAGGAAACTCCTTTACAAAGAAGCAGCAGGAAAAGGAAGGGTATGGCCACAGATATGTCACCAGAAAATGCAGCGGTCAACCTTGATTCTCCTGAGTAAGAAGAACCATTAGGAGGTAAACAATCTTTTGAGGTTGTTGTGGACGAAGAATGTGTAATAATTAAGGATGATTCTACCTCTGAGGAGAAAGAATTTAGATTCCAGAGAAGGGATTCATCTACCCAGGAAACTCAAATCAGTGATGATTTCATTGAAGTAGATAATAATGATGACTTCTCTGAGGGAGACCCTATTCCTAATGAAGGTATGCTGAATTCACCCCCCACAATAATAGAATAGCATTTATTTGAAGACAATTCTGATGTTTCTATGAGTGGAGATACACCTCCTACAACAGAAGGGGAGGATCTATTTAGAGAAAACCCTAGCATTGACATGATGGTCGAGCAAGTTTCAGATCAAGAGTTGAACAAACTAGTTGCTATAGCTTAGCAATATAGTAATCCAGAAAGGGCCATCATAATTCATTCAAATTTTTTGGGAAATGCAGCTACCGGAGATGATGGATCAGCAGGAGAAAATCATGATGAAGGTCAGTTACCATAAACTCCGTTCTCTATTATTTTTTGGTTAGTTAATCAGTTAATCATGGAAAGAGAACAATGGCAAAGGCAGAAGAAAGATTTAAACCTGGTTATTGATCAAACCTTTCAAGAGTTGGTAGAGAAGGAGGAAGAGGTAGAACAACTCCAAGAAAGATTGGCTAAGGTAACATCAGTTATCCCTGACCTGATGAGCTGTAGGTCCTCTTCCCCAGTGTATGCCATTTTTATTAAGGAACAATTCTTGAATTATCAATTGACCAATATAGTCAGGGGCAAGTCTCCTTTGTTAAAAGAGCCTATTTAATTTTTTCAAGCCTTCCATAATTCTCCTGCAACCATACAAAAATTATTATGTGAATTATTCATGCATAATCTAGCTGTACCTAACGATAGGGTTTGGAATCCACTACCCTATGTTGGCGATATCCATCTTAGGGCACTCATGTCATGGATACAGAATGAGATCAGTAGGGATTCTCAGGCTAAAATTTATAGGGAATTAGAGGATGAAATTCCTCTACACTTACGGCCATAGGCTAAAGATCCCAAAACATACTATTATGACTGGATGAAGTTAGCACAGTCAGACTCAGGAGAAAAGATCATCAACCCTCTCAGGGATGCAGCCTACAATGAATACACTCAGATGGTCAAAACTGAATTAGCTGAGGCCATGAAATCCCTCCAATGGTGTTGGATTACTATGACAGCAGATATGAGGAATAAGGAACCCCATTCACTGCTTAATTTTGCAATGGAAAATAAGCATGCTCCCTGATATTTCATGTTAGGCAGAGAAAGAAAAAGCTATTGGCTTCCATTAATGTTCCAACCACCTCTTCTTCTTTCACCTCTTCTGCCTAATTCAAGAAACTTGGAAAATCATGACATGGCAGCAGAGGTCAGAAGGTGGGAAGCACACAGGGACAAAAAGGGTTTTTACTAGAGTTTTGTTGATGGAGGAGTTGGACAGAAAGAAGTTGTGGATCTTAGAATGCACACCATATTAAAGAACTACCTCTTTGCTTGAGGACCAGCAAAGGATTAAGCTGGGGGGAATGATAAGGCTGAGATAGGGCCATATAGTTTTATATTTTCATATGTTTTATGGCTACTTTTGAAAGACTTCATATGTTTTCATGATACTTTTCAGATTGTTTAATATCTTAGAACTATTATATCTATGGGTGTATGCAAATATATATGAAATGTTTTTAAAAGAAAGTTTTTAAATATGGTATCTATGTGATTGTATGGATATATAGAATTAAATCTGATATCTTTCTGTCTTACCTTAAGTCAGGTGGGTTTCCTATAGCCATATGATGAAGAGCAAGGTAGTAAATAAACTTGTTATGAATTCTCTGTCTTGGATATGTACACATACTAACCCTTTTGCAGAGGCAATGGATCCATGAATAAGGAAGGAGTCAACATAAGAGGAACAGAGTAACGCTTTGAAAGGACATATCGTTGCGAAGCTCATAATGGTTCTACTACCACGGGTGAGAATGAGTCCTATTGCAGATGAATCACAGCTGAAATACTCACGATGTAGTCAATCTAGCAGCAGAGTGTTCCTAGATTTCATGAAAGTATAAATGCAATTTGTTCCTTCAGTTTAAGTTGTTGGTCATGTTCTTGATGACTGCCATATCCCTAATGTTGGGGAAGTTTTAGTTAATAGGAGTTTGTTTCAAGTTATTATTAAATAAGCTGGAAGTTCTATTCCCAGTAGTCAGTCGATAGATAGAGAATTATTATTACAGTACTCTGTTGTATTTCAGAAGGAGGTATACAGTCTTATTTTTTGTATCCTGTGTAATCCATGTTTTATGAATAAATTATGAGAGCTTCAACTTCTAGTATCTGAGATCTTGTTTATTCACATTTCTGTGGGGGCCCACACGGGAGGTGAATCTAATTTTTAGTTAAGTAGATTGCAAGTTATTTGAAGCAAGTAGGACTATGTTGCTCCTGCAGCCACTAGTGACAGTACCAGTGGTTGTTCTTGCAACAAAGGCAATTAGCTAGTTTATCATTCCTACAGCTTAGGATTAAACTTACTATTCCAGCAAGTCATTAAATCTTTAGATTACGTTGTTGGCATTTCATTTCCTAGTTTAGTTCCTTTCAAGCATTTTTCATTCACTATAATGATGGCTTTTAGAACGGATTAGAGCATATACTTTGCTGTCACCTTCTCAAGTCTACGCTCCCTGGTCAATAATTTAAATGAGTTCAATGTATTGCTTCTAGTAGAAAGGATGCATAATCCTTAACTATAAGAGGTATTATATAGAGCAGCCATATGTTATATTATTATTAATCATATAAAATTTAATATTCAATATTAAATTATTATATTATTCTTAATTAACAATTGATTGATGAAACATTATAAGATATGTTAAATTTTAATTAATGGGAAGAGGCATGTCCTTTTCTTATAAATAATCATGAATAGACATGTACCATGAAGGGAAATGTCTCTCCTAGCCTCATTACCAATATAAATGAAAGAGATATTGTTGTATTTGAAAAACACATACAACATAGAGTGCTATTACATTTGCAGCTATCCTAAAACTTAACATGGTATCAAAGCCAGACTAGAAATGTAAGAGAGTAGTTTGTTGATGATGAATGTGTGACTCTCTCAGAAAATATAGTCTTAGTACAAGGACCATATCTCACAAATCCACCATTGGATTTTTTTCAATTTTGGATATGTTGGTGAAAAACAAATTTTGAAGAATCTCACCTGAGAGATTGGAGAGAAATTGTGGGGTGCAAAAGTTATGACGGACTTTGTACGGGTCTATGTGAAATTCCTAAAAATGGATTTCATTAAAGAGATATATTAATTTGTTATGATCGTGGTCAAGCATTAACAAAGAAGAATATATTCAAGGAAGTTTGTCTCTTTCTAGAAAGAAAGAATTAATTATAGAGTGTCACCTCTATTGGAGCAATCAATTCATTTCACAAGAAGACATGAGTATTGCTCAACGATATAAGAGTGGGAATTGTACATTGTGGGGGGAATAATAACCAATGTTACATTTCCATTTGAACCATACTTAGTGGAGAGTTAGAAAATGGTGATCATCCACTCTAGGTTGTCGCTCTACATGAAGGTCATCGACATGGATAGCACAAACAACATTATGATCTCCTGCAGCGTGTCCGCTGCAAAAAACTTCAAATTTTTATGAGAGTTGATATTTCCTATATGGGCTCACCTTACAAAAGGAAATATTTGAAACCTAAGATAAGTATTCCATGTTTTATTAATGCACATGAATTATTGAGTTTGAAATTTATGCTATAATATTGGATAGTAAAATCTTGTATTCTTTTATCTTGGTATTTTCATATGAGATAGTCTAGTTTATAAGATATTTTGTAATCTCTCTCTGACATACCTTCAGGACAGAAGCATAAGAAATTTTTATCATAGGGAGTCTGACTCTTCAAAGGTAACTTTGGATGAGGAGCTAAGATTATTGATATCAGACTCAGAGGGAGTCTGACAGTTCATCTTAAGCAATCTTGGATGATCAACCGGTTGATATCTTCTCAATGAGTTCTTCTCTATGAGAGAAGTTCGAGGTGAAATCACTTGTTTTCACCCTCTGCACTGAGGCATAATGGATTTCATGTGTGTGAATCCATAATTCTAATGGACCTGCCCCCTATGTACATCATGAGGAAGTGACAACTTCCAAATGATTATCACTTGTATTTGTAAGAGTTATTGAAAGGTAATGATCTTACAATAACTTGACCTTCTATTGTGATAGACATCATGTGATGGCTGAAACAGATCACAATAGATGATTTCTTTCATGGTGGATTCAGTTCCTTAAATAGACCATTGACCTTCTATTGTGATAGACATCTTGTGATGGTAGAAACAGATCATAATAGATAGAACTTGTGGATAGAATGGCCGATTGAGACAATCCACATTAAAGATCATGAGTTTGTGGATAGAATCATTGATGGAGGCAATCCACACAAGAGCTTGTGGATAGAATCGCCGATGGAGGAAATCCACTTTAAATCTCATGAGTTTATGGATAGAATTGATGATAGAGTCAATCCACATGAGAGCTTGTGGAGAGAATCGCTGATGGAGGCAATCCACTCTAAAGCTCATGAGTTTGTGGATAGAATCACCGATGGAGGACATCCACACAAGCACTTTTGGGTAGAATCGTCGATGGAGGAAATCCACATGAGAGCTTGTGGATAGAATCACTGATGGAGGCAATCCACCTAAGAGATTGTAGATAGAATCATCGATGGAGGCAACCCACTTGAAAGCTTGTGGATAGAATCGTCGATGGAGGCAATCCACATCTTGAGACTATCTTTCTATTGATTACATCATGAGGATGATGTTTTTATTGCTTACATAAGTGTTGACATTGGATTGATCAATCCTCCCTAGCTAAGAGGGAGTGTTGATGTTTTGTATAGATATGGTGAAGGTCATAAGTGTTGACATAGGAGACCACTACACATTATGTTTGATCATCCTCCCTAGATAAGGGGGAGTGTTAATGTTTTTAGCTCCAGTCATATGATCATTAGAATACATATAATATATGCTAATTAATAATAATATAATATATATGTTATATTATTATTAATCATATGAAATTTAATATTCAATATTATATTATTCTTAATTAATAATTGATTCATGAAACATTATAAGATAGATTAAATTATAATTAATGGGAAGAGGCATGTCCTTTCTTATAAAAAATAATGAATAGACATGTCTCATGAAGGGACATGTCTCTCCTAGCCTCATTCCCAATATAAATGAAAGAGAGATTGTTGTATTTGAAAAACACATACAACATAGAGTGCTATTACATTTGCAGCTATCCTAAAATTTAACAAGATTCATGATCCCTTGATCATCAGGTTCCTTTGATTCGGTTGGCTCATCTAGCTCTTCTTATTTTTCATCAATAACTTTTTTTAACACACCTGCACACATGATGAACTCGAGGATGTCTTTATCATCTTGGAAGACTTGGAAATTTGTAATATTATCTAGGATTACAAGAACAAAAACAAGTTTGATTGAGAAATTTTTTAATTCTGGACTTCTTCATAGGATGTAGTGAAGTGGATGACACTGCCAATGCATCTGCAACAACATTATTTCTTCTATAGATAGACTTAATATTCAATGCTTCAAAATCCCCGATCAAGTCTCATACCCTATTTCGATAAGTGATCGGCCTTTTTTCATTGCATGAATACTAGCTATGAACCTATTTGACGATCAATTGAGAGTCACCTTCTACTACCAAAGCCTTTATCCCTTTTTCATGTGCCAAGAGGAGACCTCGAACCAATGCCTCATACTCTAAAACATTATTAGTAGATAAAAATTACAATCTATATGTAGTATAAAAGGACTTACCTCTTGGATTTATTAGTTCCATCCTAGAACCATTTCCATGTCTACATTTAAAATGATCAAAACGTATCTTCCATATTTGATGTAGCTTGACCGATTTTGGGTTGGATTGAAGCTCATCTTGAATTCCTAGTGTTTCAGGTTCCAATCCTTTATTCCCTTCATTATCTAAAAAAATCATTTCTCCTTCATATTTCATTTGCATGTCATCAACACCTGGGCCTTTGATATTTGATATTCTGAGTGGGTTGGGGTTTTTTTAAAGATGGTAAGGCACCATCATCTGAGGAACTCCATTCACTATCTCCACTCTGCGTGAGAATTTTTCCATTTGAGTCTGAGTCTTCACTTTCCATCTGATCTTTTCTTTGAGGCGCATAATTTGGTGAACTACCTTCATTTGAAGGAGCATTTCTGAGAGTGTCTAATGCAAGACTCTTATTAATTTTACCCAAATCTTGAACTTTCTCAGTTGGTTGAGTGATTCAGGTCAGCACTCTAGATATGGTGTCTTGACAACTTGCACATGTGAATTTAGAATGACCCACCTGACGTAGTCTACAAAACCCTAGCAGTAACAGTATGTTAGGGTTCACATCATGTCCCAAATGCTTCAAGTTTTTGGTCATATTTTTAATGAATTCTTGAAATATTTCTTCGTCAACCCGAAACTTGTGTAATCCTTGTATGGAACTACCATCGGGATCACCAGTTTATTTGATTTGGAACATAAGGACATTGTCTAATAGATATTTTCCCAAGTCAGTTTGGGTGAATAACACCTCATTTTGGGTATTGCAATCTATAATCATCTTCTTGAGTTTGGGCTCAGCATTGATCTTGATTTGGTCATTTAATCTCTTCCATGGTAACCAGAACTGAGTAAAATCAGTAGAGAGCCAACCGCTTAGACACTTAATCTATTCTCTTCTCAATGAAAACATCTCGTAAGTTTCTAGAATCTCCACAATATGTATGTCAATGTATTCTTTCACCCTTAGATCAGCAACAAGTTGAAAGTGCACATCTTTAAATACACCAATAACCTTGACTTATGTTTTTCCCAGTTGTATTACTACTATGTTTGTGGTTTGAGGAACCATTCCCAACTTTTACTAGATAAAAAGTTGCGTAACATTACATGAAGCCCCTGACTCAATCAAATAGTTTTGAAAATTTTTACTAAATATTGGTAAGCTCAGAAGGAACGGGGGCACCTCCAACTTATCTTTAAACATTGTCGGGAATGCCTCTGATGCATTCACAATAGATGTGGGAGCCCGTTTATTATTATTTGTTGTAATTTGTTGAGAATGGTCCAAGGACTTTAGGAGTGCTTCCCTTTGAGAAGGATAGCTTTGTAGCATGTCAAACATTGAGATATTTTCCTTTGTCTTTTTAAGTTCTTCAACAACACTATATCTTTTGACTAACCAATTTGGGTTTTTTTGCATAGTGGGTACATTTGGTGGTGATAAAGTAGCAAAATTCAGACCCTTTGGTGGTGTAGGATTATGCATTATATTTTTCCATTAGTATACTTAGAGAAAAACATGATTTGCACCATCGGTTTACCCTACACCGATAGACAGGACACAGCACTATCGGATGCCAATGTTACCCGACAAACATTGTTAAGTGTTACCCGATGACAAAAAGATAAATGATACCCAACGAGTAACAACAGTGCTACCTGATAGTACAACAAAGAGAGGAACCTGATAGATACAAAGAACCTGATGATCAGTTCAATCAAGGAATCTCAACAGACTGCAAGCTCAAATTGACAACCAAGAACCGACAGTCAGTTACATCCCGCAAAAAGTGGATCTGACTTTCCACGTCAAATAAATCACTGAAGTTGTATTTATAACTTCTAAATTTTCTTTTAAATCCATTATGTGCGGAGGAATCAATGTAATCTTTATTATTTTAATTTATTTTACTGTTTTAAAACATGCAAACTAAAGATCAAGGTCAACTTGTAAACCTTAGATCTGAGAGTTAACATTGTAAATCGTGAATTCAAGATAGGTCAAAATACTTGTATAAATAGGTGCTCAATCCATTGAGAAAGAGTTGTTGTTCAATGAGGATAGTAGCCACGCAGAGCAACTAAAGACCAGATGGAGAATTCATGCAGTAGAACACAAACAGATTCAAATCAGTTTTCAAGAACAGAACAGAGGCTACCGACAAGCAGAAAAGGTAATCATCAATCACTTAAGGTGATATTATCATTGTAAAGGTTTTAATGGGTCTGTAAATCAGCAATAGTAGATTGTATATAGTCATATCAACATTTGTACTCATTCTAACAAGTGTAGTATGCTAATGAAATCCTTTCAAGAAAGGTGAGCTTAACCGTCCTGTTGTAAATCTCATAACTGAGTGCACACTTAAATCAGTGTTGCTAAAGCTCTTAACAGAGTAGATCTTAATAGGTCTCCACCTTAATACTCTTAACAAGGTAGATCATCAGAAGTGATCAAATTGTAAGCCTTAACCGGCTCTCTTCCATTCTGAAGATAGTAAGTTTTGTGGGTACCATCCCCACCGTAGTTTTTACTTCCTAACAGGATTTTTATGCGATACCATATCTTGTGTTATGTGTTTGTCAATTTCACGAATGTTTCTATGAATGATTGAAAACTATTAAAGATTGTGAACAAAAAATATATGCATAAGAAAGAATAACAGTAATGGTTGGTAAATCAGAATTGAATGATCATTAATGATGAATTGAGTAAAGTGTTAAAAGTTTTAGAGGTATTGATTCACCCCTCCCCTCTCAGTACTACTTCCTATTAATTCCAACATATTTATAGCTCATGGATCTGGTGATGTTGGTTGTTTTCCTAGAGGAATACCATCTGCCAAAGGTTCCTTCCAATTTCTCAAATTGTAAGTTCTTTGGTTGTTGTTCTGAAATGTGTTAACTTCAGAGTATTCAGGCTCCCTTTCCCTCTGAAATAGAAACACAAAATCTTCTTCTGGCATATTATTGCCAGAGCCTTCTCCTATCTTAGGTTAAAAGGAATCGAACAAAATTGTATTAAATTGGACAAGACGATCATCATGACTTTGAGGTTTTTGATAATGCATATTATTTCCATACACATTATTATCTTGGTATGCACCTTTAGTTCCTGCTAAATTTACATTAGTAGATTCATATACATTATCATTATTAGCCAGTTCACTATCATTATTGGGTTAGGAATCAGGTGTTCCAAGGTATATTTGGTCACTGTTGTCCAAATTGTTTATCCTTTGAGTTGTTGTTATTATTACAGTAGGTGTTATAACTTCGGTTTTGGTTCTGAGAATAACTATTTGAGCAGCAGTTTGTTGTTGATAATTACCTTGGTTTTGAGATGGATTTAGTTTCATTCTAATGAGCTTGTTGGTCAATTGGGACAAAGTGTTTTTCACGGCATCCAACTTGGAGGCCAAGTGATTATCGGGCTCACTAGGAGGTACAATTCATTTCTCAAAGAAATTTTTCTTATGGACCTCATAACCTGGATAGGTGATAGTCAATGGTAGGACAATGAGCTGTTGTGTTGGTATAGGATAGAGAAGTGGAGTAGGATTGTTTAGGGCATGGTTGATGGTTGGGAATGCATTCATAGTGGTAACATTTCCAAACAATGGTAAAGTCCCAAAAATTTCACCAGCTTGCGGATCCATCTTCTATGTAAAAATGATTGCTTCATTGGATACTTTTTCCAATGTATATATGTCCGCAGGTGGGAGCCTTCTCAAGAAAATAGAATTCAATGGTTCTAAGGCTCTTAGGTACACTTTTATGACAGTGGAAACGGGTACTGTGTAAGGAGACTCAATTTTATGATACATATTGTGGAAATGATGATTAAACATGGAAATAGGCTAATTTGGCTCTTTCTTGGCTGAGATAAACTGATGGTGGAGGTTAGCAGGATCCACGTAGAGTTTAAATTGATTTAGTAATTTGGTCTCAAACTTAACCCTTGTGGTGATGGATCCCCTAGGAAAATTTAGAAACTAACTGAAGGAAAACTCACCAAGTGTATATGGAAATAAGAAAAAAAACAAATCTTGATGCAAAATATTTTTCCGGTTACATATTTTTTTATAGGCACAAATATGTTCTTCTATTGTCCTAGATTCACCATACAAAAACTTGGTACAAAAATTCTCTGGATTCTTACACAATTCGTGAAACTGACCAGCTTTGTTTGATGGGGAACCCTGGGCATTAGCAAAGAAATCCATTTGGATAGGTGGTGGAAAATTCAGATTTTGATTAATGGAAGTGGTAACTGTTAGTAATAACTGAGGGGGGGGTGAATCAGTGGCCTCAAAAATTAATCCTTAAATCAACCCTTTAAACTTATAACCACAACTTATATCTTAAGTTATCTTATGTCCTACAAGATGAATGCCTTGAATAACTTATATCAATTTACTACTTGTCAGATTGCTCTGTTTAAACCTTCTTCTGTGTGTTCACCGATAAGCAGTCATCTATTTACTAAAATACAGTAAATATGAAAAGTATACCGATAAATCTAGAATGAATTATGTAAGATACAAAATAGTAAATAAACAAATCATACACACATAACACATGGATTTTAACGTGGAAACCCTGTTAAGGAAAAAATCACTAGGACCGGTACCCCAAATTTTCACTCTTCTAAAGTGAGCCCTGTTAGGAGCCAACACTGTTAAAGGTTACAAACACACTATTAGGTGTGACCTTGTTAGAGGATTTAATACATAGAGGTTTTGACTTAGTATCGGGCATCTAATGTTGCCATCCTTGAATCAGCCTCTTTCTTAAACTGTCCATAGGCATTGGGCATATCCAATGCTACTTTCATGAATCAACCTTTTTGGCACTCCTTGAGATGTACCTCAATACATAGAAGATTGTTAAGTCCTGCTCGGTTAAGAGACTTGATGCTTCAATGGTTAAACTGAAACACTATGACTTGTTCATATTGCAACTTAAATTGCAGATTTTCAGATCTATTTAAGTACATTACCTCTCTAACTAATGTATCAATTCAAACCTTGTGCTCCACACTTTCTGCTCTGTGATGTTGTGCTTATTGTGTGTCAGTGTTTACAGAATTCCTTAGGTCTCCCTTCAGCTTGTTTGATCAGGACTGCATGAATTTTTTCTTCATCAGTTTCTCTTCAACATCCTCTTTCTTTTCACTCCCCTTAATCCTCTATTTAAAATGAATTAAGCTCATCTCTTATATAGACACAATATTCATTATTTCTTGGTTCTTGATTCTTGGCGTGATAAACAATCCAGCCAATTTTATTTAAAGCATAACTCCTGATTTGTCTCGTAGATATCTTCTTGCCAACTGTACAAATCAGCTTTAAATCAATTACTTATCTCTGACTTTATCTGGATAATTAAAACAAATATAAGTATATGTTAACTCTATCTTTAGCTTCTTGCCAGCTAAGCATTTTGTCATTTTTTGAATTCTCTGTTCTATCGGTCACCACTTTAATTAGTCATCGGTGATAACTGACTGTTCCATCGGTGTGACTTCAGTTGTCATTGGGATCTCCATCCTTGTCTTTTTTGTCAGGCAGCACTGAAATTCTGTCCATCAGGTTACTCTTTGTTTTGCTCGTCGGGCAACACTGTAACTCTACTCATTGGTAATTCTATTCATTTCTTGATCTATCAACACTGTGACTTTGTTCTTTTACTCTGATCGTTGGGTGCACTTTGTCAGTGTATTCAGTCACTTAGTGAATAATAGACTTGTATGCATTATTGATTAGCATAGCCTTGATTCATGAGTTCTTTGAAGTCTTTGGCAGTATCTCCATGACCATACAAATTATATTAAGTTGACATCAATGACAATACAATACATTAACTGATTCAATGCCTTGCATGATCATCAACTTAACATCTTCAAATATTCAATTAGTTACATGTCATCTCTCTCCCTTTGGCATTGATGGCAACATACTACATTTTCATACTATACTATCTCTAATACAATATGAAATATACAGTTTCATAAGATTTTCTAATGTAACTATTACAAATGTATGGCTATCGGTAAGCTCATATAGCTTTGATTTGATTATTGCATCTTTTTATCTTCTGATGTGTAGTGTTCTTTCCTTGTGTCAATTTCTCTCCCTTGATTTTTCTTTTCTTTTGATTTTTTCTCTTGTCAGCACTCTCCCTTTGTATAATCTTTTCATACAATCTCTCTCCCTAAGGATATGTGATAATGGATAATCTCTCTCCCTTTCTATAGGGATGTGATAATATGGATAATCTCTCTCCCTTTGACAGCAATGCCAAACAAACATCTCACAAATATCTGACATTAATGTCAAGCGATCTTTTATCTCATCCATAATATATTCCTTGAATTCCCCTTATCCATCAGCAATACAACAATATGCTCTGGTGCTTGGTGATGATATATACATGTTTGTATATAGATGTAGCTTTGAAGTTCATCTCTTTTCTTGCATCAATCATGAATGATATTCTCATAATATGTAGGCTAATGCAGCCTTCTAGTCAGCTTACTGACTAGTAGACAAGGGTCTGACCCCTAGTCTCTTTCTTAAGTAATCAAATGCATCCTTGGGCAGTGGCTTGGTGAAGATATCATCCAATTTTTCCTTTCATTGCACATACTCAAGTATCACCTCCTTTGCTTGAACTTGTTCTCTCAAATAATGATACTTGATGGCAATATGCTTTGTTTTAGCATGCATGACTGGATTTTTGGAAATGCTTATTACACTTGTATTATCACAATATATAATTACTGGTTCTAAAATTTTCATATGCATACCTTCCAATAACTGTTTGATCCATGCAATATTTGAGCAGTTTGCAGCAGTAGCAACATATTATGCCTCTGCAGTAGATTGTGAGATGCATCCTTGTTTCTTGTTGATCCATGTGACAAGTCTGTCACCCATGAAGAATGCTCCTCCAGTTGTGCTCTTCCGATCATCAATATTTACAGCCCAATCAGCGTTGGTAAAGACTTGAAGTTCAAATTTGTCTTCTCTTCTATACCATAAGCCATATTCCTTGGTATTCTTCAGATATCTTAGGATTCTTTTCACAGGAGTCATATGTGACTCTCTGGGATTAACAGAAAATCTAGCAACTATTCCTACTGCATGTGCAATATCTGGTCTAGTATGTACAACATACATGAGTTTTCCAATCATTAATCTATACAAAGTATGATTTACCTCTGATGATTTGTCCTCCTTTGTCAGTTTGCATCTAGTTGCCATCGGTGTTCCAACTAGTTTGGATTCTTCCATCTTGAATATTTTTAGTACTTCTTTGATGTACTTGGATTGTGTAATTAAAATACCTTCTCCTTGTTGCATGATCTGCAGACCAAGAAAGAACTTGATCTCTCCAAACATAGACATCTCAAATTCTTTGCTCATCTCATTTTCAAATGATTTGCATAGCATATCACTGCCTCCAAATATGATGTCATCAAAAAATATCTCAGCAATCAAAATGTTAGCATCAGTATCTTCCTTCAAGTAAAGATTATTGTTTTCACTAGTTCTTACAAATCCAATACTTATAAGATAGGAATGAAGTCTTTCATACCAGACCCAGGGTGCTTGTTTCAATCCATACAGGGCTTTGTGTAGTCTACATACCATGTCCCTCTTGTCTGGATATACAAAACCCTTCTGGTTGTTCAATGTATACCTCTTCTTCAAGTATACCATTCAGGAATGCAGACTTGACATCCATTTGATATACCTTGAATCATTTATATGTACCATAAGCAAGCAATATTCTTACTCCTTCTAGTCTAGCAACGGGTGCAAAGGTATCTCCATATTCAATTACTTCTTCTTGTGCATACCCCTTGCATACTAGTCTTGCTTTATTTCTTGTGACTTCTCCATTCTCATTCATCTTATTCCTGAATATCTATTTTGTACCGATGACATTCTTGTCATATGGTCTTGGTACAAGTGTCCATGTCTTGTTTTTCTCTATCTGTTCAATCTCTTCATTCATTGCACTTATCCATTCATCATTATGTAGTGCAGCATTGACATATTTGGGCTCATACTCATAAATAAGACATCTCGTATTTAGAGACTTACTTCTTTTTCTTGTACCATCCTTCTTGTCTCCAATGATCCAGTTCTGTGGATGGTTCCTTCTGACATATCTAGCAATTACAGGTACACTTCTTTGTCTATCAGCTTGATCATCATTTTGTTCTTCATCAATTTGTGCGTCATCTTGAGCAATATTTTGATCGTCGATATTTGCAGCCTGATGCTCGGGTGCAATGATCTATTGCTCGGGAGCTCTACATTGTTGGTAGGGTAGAGTGTCTGGTTCCTCATTGTAAGTAAACTTATTGTAGTCCTATAGTTCTTTAGTGCTTTCCTCTTTATTCTTCTCTGCAAATTCATCTATCTTTACATTTGCACTTTCAACAATTTTGTTAGAGGCTTTGTTTAGATATTTATAAGCCTTGCTCTTGGTAGAATACCCTAGAAAAATTCCTTCATCACTCTTGGAGTCAAGTTTTCCATTTCTATCATCTTTTAAGATATAACATTGACTGCCAAAAATTTTGAAATAACTTACATTGGGTGTGTATCCATACCATAGCTCATAAGGTGTCTTTTTGGTGTCTTTCTTCAATTGTACTCTGTTCAATGTGTAAACAACAGTACCGACAGCTTCCCTCCAAAATATTTGGGTGATTCCTTTCTCTATCATCAGTGTCCTTGCACAATCAACTATGGATCTATTCCTTTTTCAGCAATTCCATTCTTCTGTGGTGTTCTCAGTGCAGAGACCTATCTTTTGATTCCATGCTCATTACAAAAGTTAGTAAATTCATCTGAAATAAATTCCCCTCCTCTATCTGACCTTAAGCATTTTAGCTCCTTACCACTTTTCTTCTCAACCATTGCTTTGTACCATTTAAACATCTTAAATGCTTCTGATTTATCTTTTAGAA
>MU225783.1:2648291-2675506 GCA_018584345.1 Thuja plicata
TACCTTTTTGACAATTCTTACACATGATGTTGTCAGGCTTGGTCATCGTCGGTAAGCCTCTGACATTTCTCTTTTTTCTAATCTTTATCATGTTGTCAAAGTTCACATGACACAATCTTTTGTGCCATAACCATATGTCTTCGTTTATAGCAATCAAACAAGTGGAGTCAGTATCATTCAGATATAATAAGTTACTTTTTGTCTGCTCACCGGTACCAATCAGATTTCCAGATTTATTGAAGATCTTTGCCTTCTTATTTTCAAATGCTACTTTGTGACCTGAATTATTCAACTGAGAAACACTCAATAGATTATAACTCAATCCATTTACCCAATAAGCATTTTCACATTTTATATGGTTATTCAACAATATTTTTCCTCTACCTTCAACTGGACAAGGTGTGTCATTACCCATTCTTACTGAACCACCTTTATAGTATTCAAAAGTCTCAAACTTTTGCTTATCACCGGTCATATGGTGAGTGCAGGAACTATCTATGATCCAAACATCATTTTTTCTAATTTTAGATATGAGATTTGTTTTTACATACCTTTCTTCATCATCATCTGAATCATCCTTTACAGCCACAAACACCATCTCGATGTCTTCATCAGATTCGGTGTCAGTTTCATCATCCTTGCATCTTTCTAGGTAACTGGCCTTCTTTCCTTTGTCCTTATAGTCTCGGGTATCTCTTCTTTCTGATTGTCGGTAGCTTCTATAATCACCTCTGTCAAACTTCTTTTCAAATGATCTGTCATTACTTCTATCATCTTTTCTTCTGTTAGTACATCTTACATCAAAGTGTCCAATCTCTTTGCAAATAAAACAAACAAGAGGTAATTTACCTTTGTATTTACCTTTGCCTCTCTTCATTCTTTTGGCCATAAGTGCTTCAATTTCATCAAGGTCATCTTCTTCACTTTCACTATCACTATCTTTACTTATAGAACTTTTATGACTTGTTTTACTTATTCTGACAGAATATTTGAATGCAGATTCTATATTTGGTAAGACACTATTATCAAAATTATTCATCTCAAATGAAATCAGTCTTCCAATCAAACTATCTAGAGTAACATTGCTATTTGCTACTGCTCTCATTTCTTGAATGGCAGATACTTACTTACCACTGTATCTTCTTCTAGTACACCTCCAACTCCTCAGATAGCATTGACTACCTCTTTGATTCTTGTGTTGTACTGAGTGATGTTTTCACCTTCTTTCATTTTGAGGTCATCAAATTCTCCTCTAAGGCTGTCTACCTTGGCTCTCAAAACATTTTTGTCACCACCATGTACAAGCTTCAATTTGTCCCACATCCGCTTTGCAGTTTTGCATTCTTTGACATCTTCAAATTCAGCATCGAAGAGTGAGGAAGAAAGTTCTATCATCATGTCATTGTGTCCATGCTTCTCTCTCATTTTTTCAACTGTTGGTGCTCCTGTGGGCAACACATATTCAGTTTCTAGGAATTGATTAACATCATTACCAATACCTGATAAGTGCAGTCTTATCCTGCTTTGCCATGAAGCAAAATTATCTTTGTTCAACTTGGGCACGTCTTGTCTGTTCATCTTGTCATCTTTGGCTTAGGTCTTGAAACCTTCCTTCTAAGCACACAAGCTCTGATACTAATTGTTAGTAATAACTGAGAGGGGGGGTGAATCAGTGGCCTCAAAAATTAATCCTTAAATCAACCCTTTAAACTTATAACCATAAATTATATCTCAAGTTATCTTCTATCCTACAAGATGAATGCCTTGAATAACTTATATCAATTTACTACTTGTTGGATTGCTTTGTTTAAACCTTCTTCTGTGTGTTCACCGATAAGCAGTTGTCTATTTACCGAAATACAGTAAATTTGTAAAGTATACCGATAAATCTAGAATGAATTATGTAAGATACAAAATAGTAAAGAAATGAATCATAAACACATAACACATGGATTTTAACGTGGAAACCTTGTTAAGGGAAAAACCACTGGGACCAGTACCCCAAATTTTCACTCTTCTGAAGTGAGCCCTGATAGGAGCCAACCCTATTAAAGGTTACAAACACACTGTTAGGTGTGACCTTGTTAGAGGATTTTATACATAGAGGTTGTCACTTAGTATCGGGCACCTAATGTTGTCATCCTTGAATCAGCCTCTTTCTTAGACTATCAATAGGCATCAATCATATCCAATGCTACTTTCATGAATCAACCTTTTTGGCACTCCTTGAGATGTACCTCAATATATAGAAGACTGTTAAGTCCTGCTTGGTTAAGAGAATTGATGCTTCAATGGTTAAACTGAAACACTATGACCTATTCATATTGCAACTTAAATTGCAGATTTTCATATCTATTTAAGTACATTACCTCTCTAACCAATGTATCAATTCAAACCTTGTGCTCCACACTTTCTGCTCTGTGATGTTGTGCTTATTGTTTGTCGGTGTCTGTAGAATTCCTTAGCTCTCCCTTCAGCTTGCTTGATCAGGACTGCATGAAGTTTTTCTTTATCAGTTTCTCTTCAACATCCTCTTTCTATTCACTCCCCTTAATCCTCTATTTAAAATGAATTAAGCTCATCTCTTAGATAGACACAATATTCATTATTTCTTGGTTCTTGGTTCTTGATTCTTGGCGTGATAAATAGTCCAGTTAATTTGATTTAAAGCATAACTCCTGATTTGTCTTGCAGATATCTTCTTGCCAACTATACAAATCAGCTTTAAATCAATTACTTATCTCCGGCTTTATCTGGATGATTAAAACAAAGATAAGTATTGGTTAACTCTATCTTTAGCTTCTTTCCAGCTAAGCATTTTGTCATTTTCTGAATTCTCTATTCTATTAGTCACCACTTTAGTTAGTCATCAGTGATAACTGACTGTTTCATCGGTGTGACTTCAGTTGTCATCAGGATCTCTGTCCTTGTCTTTTTCGTTGGGAAGCACTGAAATTATGTCTATTGGGTTACTCTATTTTTTGCTCGTCGGGAAACACTGTAACTCTGCTCGTCGGTAATTCTATGCATTTCTTCGTCGAGCAACAATGTGACTTTGTTCTTTTTCTCTGACCGTCAGGTGCACTCTATCGGTGTATTTAGTCACTTAGTGAATACTAGACTTGTATGCATTATTGATTAGCATAGCCTTGATTCATGAGTTCTTTGAAGTCTTTGGCAGTATCTCCATGACCATACAGATTATATTAAGTTGACATCAATGACAATACAATACATTAACTAATTTAATGCCTTGCATGATCATCAACTTAACATCTTCAAACATTCAATTAGTTACATGTCATCAGTAACAACTGGGGAAACAATATGTGATTGTTGGCCAAGTGGATTCTACAAACTAGCTAGAAGGGGATTCAGTTTTGATTTTCCCTTGTCACTGTGAGCTTTGTGATAGTGGCTAAGCTCAAGGAACTCACCCCTTCTCAGAGATGATCTAAGCACTCGCTCAAACCTCTCTGGTGATAAAGATCTGATATTCTCCAGTCTGTTGTTTTTTGAGTGCTCCTTCTAGTGTCACTTTTTTTGAGCATCATTTATACACAAAGCAACAGTTAGGAATAAGTGATGCAAACTCCCCTCTTGAAAGAATAACAAAGTTACTCCCATGGCTCTTCGTGGTCGTGGTACAACCCCTTGGAAAGATCAATTGAAGATAAATGTGAATGTTCACAAGGAGGCCTTTGCTGGTACAATTAAAACTTCAGGCTGCAAAACAAACTTTAGCACTTTTTGTATTTTCTTTATTTTCAATATATGCAATTTCCTAACAATACAAATATGATTTAAAAAACTTACGATGATTTCGTATCTTAACCAATTTCCAAAAAATATCAAAAAATTGAGTAACAAGAAATGTAAGCAAATTCGTTGGAAATGAAATCTAAAGGACATAAACCATTGTTGAATCAAGCTTGAGAATTAAATGATGAAAAGATGGTAACCCACAAAAAATAAATCAGACGAACTCAAAATTCCATATTAAGCATATTCACTCTTTTGAAGAAACTTTTCCCAGATGCAAGATTTTTAAAATTCATCAAATCATGAAGCCACCAGATGTATGCACACACAAGAAAAAATTATCTTTAAGCCAATAGAATGAATCTATCCAATCATTCGTTATAGAAAGATGAAACAATGACAATAAAATGCAAGCTAATTGATCGCAAATACATTCACAATAAATTGCAGTTGGCTCTTTGAAATAAATGAACAAGTATACACATATTCATAAACTACACATAGATAGCATAAAATTCACACCATGAATGAAGCACCAACAACATATAGCTTTATTGCATCAATAATCCGACCTTAATTACATCTCTATAATCAAATATATAGTGCTCCAACTTGGAAATTAGAAACCCATAGCTAGGGTTTCATCTATGGAAAACATGGCATAAATAAACTAAATCTAGAGTTTATTAATGAAAAACTACTCCTAAACTGATAGCTAACAAGATTACATGGATTCTCATCCATGTGCACATTGAATACATGCAAAAATAGACTGGAATCAACCCCTACAATGAAGGAATTTGAACTGCAGCTCTACCATTTCTTCTCTTCTTTTGTACACGGTTGATCTTTTTTTTATGTTTACGCCCAAAATGCATGGATCTAACTACTCTTCTGATGTGTAACTGATATAACACCCATTGACTAGCAAAAATGACATCTAGTCTGCATACAATCTACCCAAAAAATGATCTTTTATGAAAAATGCAACTGAAAAATACGTGCCCAGGAATTTTGGGGTTGTGGACCTCCGAAAAATGCAACTCTAAAAAATTGGCTAAGTATCAAAAATGACATCCCTAGATTTTCGGCATTGCGACCTCCAAAAAATGCAACTCTGTAAATTGGCTAAGTATCAAAAATGACATCCCTACATTTTTCAAAGTTGCGACCTCCAAAAATGCAACACCAAAATTTGGCTAAGTATCAAAAATGACTGAAGTCCACAAAAATGGCTAAGTATCAAAGGACACCTAGTTCTCTAGAAGAATGTTTGGATGAGCTTTACGCAGTCTCTCTATAATCTCCTAGACTTCATCAAAATTAGGCAGCTTGATGGATTCCAACTTCCTTTTCCTCCTTACTCGGAATAAGGTGAGCTTCGAACTGAATGCTTTAATTTCCTTTGTGTGCTCTGTTATGTAGGTCATATACTCATTGAAAAAAAAAAAAATTATTGCAGATCTTCCTATGTATTCACCCCAACTACAATTCTGATAAATTGTTGGACAACGTTCTTTGTAGAATACAACTTCTGCTTATTGTCATCCTCATATAATTCCAAGTCCATTCCCTCAAATAATTTCTCAATATCCTCTACCCATAGCATAGTGTCCTTTCTCCTCTTCTCAAACTTCTGTAAGCTCTCCTAGTAGCCTTTAATGGTGACATCGATAGCAGTGACCCACTCATCAAAATTATCTAACTCTGCTCCTTCATATAACTTTACCAAAATTTGAAAGTGTTTCTTCTTATGACCCTCAAATCTTGAAGTTCTCATTTTCATTGTTCTATATTATCATCAATGCCATGTTCTCCTTCCATTATGTCAATGATTTGTGTCACCTCAATGAGGATTGTTCCTGAAATACTTAAAAACATGTCTATATTTTCAACTCTAAATCCCTCAAACTCTGACTTCCAACCCATAGTTTCTTTTACAAAAGGGTTTGTAGATCTCTCTTCTCAAGTGTTACTTGTAATGCGACCTCTGGATGATCTTGGTCAATAGGACCAACTATCTTAGTCACATAATCTTTCAGAATTGTAACTAATGCTTTGAGACCATGAATATGTATTTCATCTGTATCCAAGTATTTAAAAAATTTCTTCAAGCCCAAAGCGGACAGTGCCTTACCACCTTCATGGGTAGGTTCTCCTAAATCAACTTCATCCATGATGTAATCCTCTAGATTTATATCTTCCATGCATGTGCTTTCAGGAGGTACTGCAACTTGATCCTTTCATCTCCCTTAGTCATCTTGTATCGCGTATGACATCCTTTGAGCAGTTTGGCTAGGCTCCCCTTGTGGAATGTCTACCCCAATGTAGGCATATCAACATCTACTTCTGTTTATGTCCTCCTCCAGGGTTGTATCGTCTTAGCCAACTAGGTGGGCCTTTTGGAAGTTTTCAAAGGCTCATATGGAGTTATATTCAGGATAGACGTCCCTCCATAATCCCCCTCATCTTCCTCTCCTCAATATCCTTCTTTTTCCAATGCCTCTCTTCTCTGAATTTTCTAGGGTCTCCTCTCTTTCTTCCTCCCCGCATTCACCGTGTTTTTTTTAATATTCTAGACTTGCATCTCTTTCTGCAGGTGGTGAAGGAAATCTTTGTTTCTCTGCATGCTCTTGTATTTTCCTTAGGAGTCTTTTCTCTCTCTTCCTTAGAAAATGAACCAGCTAATAATTCTTCCCATAATATGGTCATTGGTTCCTAATTATTCTATAAGGGAACCCATTCTGATGTTACCTGTGAAATTAATGGAGGTGGAGGAGTCAAGATTTTTGTCTTTTGAGCATCTTGTATTGAGTCATCACCCTTGGGTTCGTCAGTTGTCAGGTTTTTATAAATCTCTCCCTCTTCGAGATATATTGTATGTTTTTTTGTTCTATCTCCTTGCTCCTCCTCCCTTGTATCCTTTTACATCTCAATTCCTTCATCTAAGGATGGATGAATAGCTATTTGTGCATGTGTTTTTCATTGAATACTCGGTCTTTATCTACCTCATCTTCCTGACTTTCATTTATTTGTGCCAGAGGATTAGTAACTTCAGCCTGCTTTTGTGCTTGGAAGGATGCTTGTACCGATGTTGCAATAGAGTCAAAGTTTGGATTGACATTGACATGGGGGATAAAAGAATCCAGGAATATCCTCAAAATTAGATAACTCAAATTCGTCTGATCCCAAGGTACCCTTGGTCATCTCAGCCTCTATGCTTGTTTCCAAATCAATTGCCTCCTTTTGTATCTGGGTTTGAGAAACTCGTTCTTGTTCTTCTCTTCTAGAAGCTGCAATAATTTTCCAAGTTATTCTCATTAGGGGGACATCTACTTCTACCTCTTTTTCTTCATGCAATGTCTCCAACTGAGATGATGTTGAAGCCCTCTTTCTCTTGTAAACCTTCCCCTTTACTAGGGGTTCTGCATCCTCCTTCCTTCGGCCCAATGTGGAAGGTGTCCCTAGTGTCTGAGATGGAACATTAAATTGTCTTGTAATAGGAGGTGTATTATCATATTTTCCTCCTCCTTTCTCTTTCCTCTTCTCTACAAGGCCATAAGTGGAAGGCCTTGCATGTTGTAAACTATCTTTGGTTGCATAGGAGTTTCTTCTTTGAATGTTGGAATGTTTACTTTCTTTCCCTTCTCTTTTTATAACTTGGAAGGTGGGTTTAGTTGAGGCTTCATGGGAACCAGATCTAACTTGAAAGGCTTCTTCATCCACCTCTTTGTGAGCTCAATCACATGTCGAGACTTGAATTCATTAGAATCATTTTTGTCTCTACCAATCTTTGCATTCAGAATAGGTTGGGTATACATCTTAGCTTTATTGTACAATGGATCTAACATGTCCTCGAAATCTTTATCTCACACTTTGGGAGGAATTTTCACCTCTAATGTATCCTCAACCAAGTGAAGGGACATTCTAAATTAATCACAGATCCTGACCTCGTAATCATTAGTGCAATTGATCCAATGATCTTCTATGTGAGGTTCATATTTATAATGCCTTCGTGCTATGTGGTTTAATGTCTTGATGGGGTAAAACCTGGGCATTATTAATTTGAAATCCTGTAGAGGGAATTCATCCAACTCCATCCTTATTGATTTGCAGACCTTTATGTCTTGTAGAGAGTGGGCCCCTATGGAAACAGGGAAATCCCAGCAATGATTCTTCTTCAACCTGATGACCCCATAGGCATCTGAGAGTTGCCTACCCATCTTGAGTAACACAATTATGTTTGATGGATAGGGTGGAAACTTCTTGGGAATAAAGGTACTCCAAGCAACCCGAATGTAAGAAAAAAAATTTTATTTAATGTAGTAAGCCCCTTGGACTCACACCTTGGCTGCAACTTATTCTAAAAGTATCTTGGAATAATATCCTTCAGTAAATCTGATGATTGCAAAGACAAAAGCATTGTTTAAAATCATGTACTCTAGACTTTCATCCTTCAAATTTACCTTCCTTACTAGTTGAGGGTATACAGTATATGGTCAGGCATTTTCATTATTGAATGACCCTCTCCTAGTGAGCTCTAGATAGTTTGATCTGGCAGCGAGGAGATAGACTATATAATATGTCATGTAGAACCTGGGGTCATGCTTTTCTTGCCTCAACTTCAAATCTAAGTTATCACTTAGTATATTTCCCCAATCAATTCTGACCCTTCTCCCTTTGATCTTTTCTATGATATGGATCATCCATGGTTCCAACTGATGTTCTTGGTGAAGGCCATACATCCGGCTTAGCATTGTTAATGTAGCCTTCATATCATCATTCAAGTAAACTCTCTTCATATACAATCATTTATAGCTTATTCTTTGGAAGCTGTTGAATGAGATATTCCTTATTGAGGATGTCGTATGCATCCAAAGTGCTATTCTCAAACTACCTCATCCCTCTCTCCTTGGTGATTAGGTAGAAGTGGTCAACTCCCTTCTATAAATAGAAAACATCTTCAATAGTGTTTGGTCTCATATCTAACGTGATATCTCCTACCTTGTTCTTCACCACCTTTTCATTTGAGATGTAGTGATGATCTAGGGCCATGATCAAGTCCGATGAAAGAATCGAGATTGGAAGTGTTGCTACGTTTACCAAACCTATCAAGACCATTGCAGTGCAGTCCGACGATCTTCCCACGAGATTTTCACAGTGTCTTAAGAATGAGTTTCAATCCAGGTGCCCAATGTCAATATCCATGATTATGCATGTTGTATCCCCACCTTTGTGGGGGTATTGTACCCTTTGAAGTGGTACTTCATTGGAAAATTTGTTGTCTTTTCTGACATTCTGTATGCAAACAAGGTTGTCAACTATCAATAATTGAAAGCGTAAAATAAATCTGCTTATCTAAAGCTAAACAAAGCAAGAAAACTCTAAAAAATAGAAAGAAACACTAAAAAACCACCAGACTAAGAAAAAAAAAACTCCCTAGATTCTTCACAGTTTTGGACCTTTGCAGTCTGATAACATCCTTAGACTGTGAAAGTTTGACACTACAAAGTATTGGCAGCCTGTTAGGAGTGGTTCGGAGTATCGCAGACCCAAAGACAAGTCAATGTGTGAAAGAGTGAAAGTGAAAGATTTTGAAGGAGTTGCGGAGTTAGTCAATTTTGAGGCCACTGGTTCTATGGAGATTTGACATTTCGAACGTGCATGATGGTTTCTGTGTGTGCAACACCGAAATGTCGAAGTATCTTGACTTGGGGTCTTGGTGAAAGTCAAACTGTGGGAGGGACTTTCAAAGTTTCAGAGCGTGAAACTCCGACGACTCCAAAGGATTGACAGATGAAAACCCTAAGGAAAAAACCCTCACTAAACTGACCCAAAATGCAAAAGACGCAACAAAACCCTAGCTTAACCAGAAAGGCGAGGGAAAACAAGGAAAAAGAAAAATAAATGCAAACCCTACCTCAAAGGTTGTGAAGACAAAAGACAAACTATGAAGGTCGAGGTCAAAAATGACTGATCAGAGTGCCAAGATGACTCGCAATAGGGTGCAAAAGGGCACCAGAGATGAATCATTGGAGGTCTCACTCGCATTGCAATTGGAGCTCAAAAAGAGGACAAACACAGAATGAGCAAAACAACTCAACAACCCCCTTTTATAGGTCAAGACTGTGCGCTTACATCATCAGGAATGTTGGAGTGGCGGACTACAAAAGTCTGACACCCTAACCCTTAGTTCTTAGCTTGGCCTTTCAGTGTTTCAGAGGTATCGGGATCTTCGAAACTCTGAAAGTCTGAAAGGGCAAAAAAAAGCCTACAAACAAAACACTTTAGCCTTTCAGTGTTTCGGAGGTCTGCGGACCTTCGAAACTTCGAATGTTCAAAAGGGCAAAAATACACTGAGTCTTAAGGACTTAGTGGAAAAAACAAACAAAAAGGAACAAAAGCTAAAAGCTAAAAGGGGCAGGAGGAAAAAGACTAACAGGGAAACCAATATGATACCCAACTATTGGGAGCCTCCCTAAGGGCCCTCAATGTGACTCATCGGATACTTGGTCTTGCTTAAGCTTGGAGACTTTAAACCACCGAAAAGGAACAAAAAACCCCAAAAAAGGGGATCCCCGTTAGGCCAAGGGGTGCAAATGGGGTGTGTGTTGTGGAACCACAACAATTCTCTTACTGTAAATTTGGCCTCTATAGCCTCTATTGATCCTACTCTTTCTATTACTAGTGCAGCCCCCTCTAGTCATGTGGACCCTTCCTCATCTGCTACTCTTGTTATGCTCTAATCTTCGGTTGAAAATGTAGAGCTTTCTCAAAACTCTACCCCTTGTGTTGACAGTCTTTCAATTAGAGTTTCACCACTTGGGCCCACTTGTGGTGGGGATCCTAGTGATAGTATTGTCTAGATAGTTATCAAATGGCATAGTAAAAAATTTATTTAGCCTTTCATTCTCCTTCCCATGTTATGGGTGAGTTGTCTACCCACTCTTGAGGTGGGTTACTACCCTTTCTACTAGTGGTTCATTTATGGTCTTTCCTTGTAATATCTAGCACCTTTACTATTAGTGTGTTGTTGATGTCCATTGATGTTTGTGGGTTGTGGTTGTGTAAGGGTCAATGCCCTTGTTTTGCTACTGGTTTTTATCAAAAACAAAATATGCATACATATGATGCTAGCAATGTAAAATGTATGGTTATCAAGAGACGTGTCTCCTACCCCTTAAGATACATCTCTAAAACATAGGTACATATTTGGTATGGAAGATGTCCCCAAAAATGTTTCAATGCACAAAGTCCTTTTGGCCACTGTCTCCCATCGTCTTTGAAGTCTCCCGACCAAAAATTGACATGTCCCATCAAAAACCTTACGGCATACGGTGTTACAAAAAACTCCAATTCCTATCCTTCATCAGCCTTGCAAAATCATTATTACTTATCTAATTGTAATGATAATGATAGCCAATGTATTATTCTAATTAATCTACTCAATTACCTATATAGAAAGACTCATCAATAATCTACAATTATTCACTTTTCTTATAGTGTCAAGATTTATTAAGCATTATCAATATTATTTGAATTTCAATATGTAGGATAATCTAATAGAAATATGCAGCGTGAAATTTGAACTCTTTCACTCTATAATACAATGACATTTCACATTTTTGTATTTAAATTTAAATTTTTAATTTTGTCACTGTTCTTGTTTTCAAAGTTCTTTATCATCATATTTTCTTAAAATTATTAAATAATATGAAGAAAAAAATTATTGGAATCTCGAAGTACCATATCTCCTAGTTTTTTAAATTAGTCATACCAGGAAAAATAATTGTACCGATACTAGCAGAGTCTATGCAGTCTCCAAGTACCTCAGCTCTTGGTAATCTTGGTAGAAGGTACAAAAATTGAGTTAAACTGGAAACGTTTTTGCATTTTTTCCACATGCATCGATGTAGTTAATAAAATCCCTAATTTTATTTGGATTTTACAAAGTGGTCTCTTTCAAGTTTGAAGTTAACCACAATGTCTAAGGTTTACAGTCCCAACATATACATATTGATGAAAGTCAAAAACAAAATCGCATAAATGTCCCTAAATGACTATATATATGTGTGAAACTTCAGTGCATGTTTGAGGAATGTCAATTCCACATAAGAAATAAAAGCATTGTATCCAATATAAGATGAATAATGCATGAATGTATGTGTGCATATAAAAATGCAAGAAATTATTTGTTCTTGTCCTCATACCTGAGAATTGTTACATTAATAAAATGATTGGAAGAGTGAAAACCATAAATAAACTACTCGACCAATCATGAAAAAACTCATGAGTTTTCTTTGCTCTCAATTTTTCCAGCTAAAAGTCCACACATAAAAGTTACCAAGTTTTTATGAAATGCTTGGTGAGTTTTGGGTGAGTTTGCACAAAAACTCAGTAAATACAATGGAAAAACTCAAGTGCAGAAAATCAAAAGCCCCACAACCGAAAAAGAAAAAGAAAAAAGTCCTTTTCATTTCATTTTCATTCTTTGCTCTCAATTTTTCCATCTCAAAGTTCGCACATAAAAGTTACCAAGTTTTTATGAAATGCTTGGTGAGTTTTGGGTGAGTTTGCACAAAAACTCAGTAAATATGATGGAAAAACTCAAGTGCAGAAAAACAAAAGCCCCACAACTGAAAAAGAAAAAAAAAATTCCTTTTCATTTCATATTCATTCTTTGCTCTCAATTTTTCCAGCTCAAAGTTTGCACATAAAAGTTACCAAGTTTTTATGAAATGCTTGGTGAGTTTTGGGTGAGTTTGCACAAAAACTCGGTAAATACGATGGAAAAACTCAAGTGCAGAAAAACAAAAGCCCCACAACCGAAAAAGAAAAAAAAAAAGTCCTTTTCATTTCATTTTCATTCTACTACTCCTCCAACCAAAAAAAACTCCCAACCTTCTACCAGTCTGTTTGCAATATTTTGTACCAAAGAGTCAAGACTTGAAGTGGTTTTTGACCAAATTCAAAGGCGAATTGGATTTCCGAGTAGGTATCTTCATTTTATTTTTTCTTTGCTTTTACTTCTTTTTTTTTTGCTACATTCTAGTATAGAGAAAAATCATCAATACTAATACAAAGTACTCTAAATACATTTAGATTCCAAGATTCATCACACTCTGTTTTGAAAAAAAAAATGTATTTTTTTCATTGTTTTCACAATTTTTTCATATCTACCTTTTTTTCAAGAAAATGTTTAGAATTTAGACTAGATTTAAATTTTACTGTTTAAACTAATTTAGGTTGTTTGTTATTTTTTATTTAAATATTGATAAGGTGTGCTTTCACTTTGTATGTGGGTTAATTTATAATGGCAAATAGAGAAAGTTCTACATTTGATTCAACTTCAAGCTCCATGCCACTAATGTCACCACCATCATTTTTAGGCACTCATCTTGCAGGAGGTCAAGAGCTCGAGAGTATGCCTATGAAGAACCAAAAATTGGGCCAACTTTTTGCATTAAATGTGGAAAAATATTTCATGAGGCATACACCACCTCAAATACCGTCGTGGAAACATCACTTGTCATAATGCAAGGGTTGTCTTAGGACAACTGAAGAAATAAAAAGGTAATGCCATACTTGGAGTTGCAGAAGAGAGAAAATTGCAAAGTGACAGGACAAAGGCAGTCATAGCAACATTCATAATTGCTTCTCAAGGTACTCCAATCAACCTTGAATCAAATGAAGATGCACTTCAGAGCGTATTGGACTCTCTTTGTGACCCACGTATTCAAACCAAATCCACCACCAACATAGGAACCACTTCGTCTACTTCTCGTAGAGCTCCACGTAATATTTTTTTGCCCCAAAACACGCCTAAAGCACAACCTTGATTGGAGGAAACTAATTGGAAGAGGGGGTGCATGAGCACGCAGACATTGTATGTGTTGATCTTTAGTACTTTAACATCCCTTTCAATCTATCAAATTATTATTATTGGGAGAATTTGGTTATCGTATTGGAAGTTGCAGGAAACCTTCTCACAAAGACTTGAGTAAGAGGTAGGTTAATTTACATTTTTTGATAATTTATGTTGTTTTAAATCAAATTATTTTCTTTAATTTATAATAATTTATGTTGAATTTAAACTATTTTTGTTTAAAAAATAAAATTGTGTACTTAATTTCACTTTAAGTTGCTCATGAGTGCAACTAGCAAAGGCAATGTTGGAAGACCAAAAAGGGAAAAAAAATGGTTGCACTATTTTTTCTAACAAGCGGGTGGATGGGAAAAACTGCATCATCATTAGTTTTTTGGTAGCTTGCAAAAATGATGTTGCTTTCTTGAAATCGGTGGATGCCTCCAACAAATTGAATTCTTCATTAACTTTGGGACTAATGTTTAAGCAAATTGTCATAAAGGTGGGAATTGAAAACGTTGTACAAATAATTACTGACAATACAACAACATATGCAATGGTTGAGAGAATCATTCATTAAGAAACACAAGACATTTATTTGGTTACTTAAAAGCAACACATATTTTTTACCTTCTTTTTGAGAACATAGACAAACTTGAGTGAGTGACTCCAATTGTAGAGGATACAAATTTATCTACAGTCACCCTTTAGGTTCTCCACATGATAAGAGATCACACCCAACAAAAAGACTTGGTGAGATTAGGTTTCACAAAGTTTGCAACAATTTTCTTAACGTTACAAAGTATTCTTGGTTCATTGATGGGTTTAAAACAAATGTTTGTGAGTCAAGTATATGACTAGACTAACTTATCTGAAGAAGTCAGAGAGAGAGAGAGAGAGAGAGAGAGAGAGAGAGAGAGAGAGAGAGTTGCAAGTATAGTCTTCGACAACCTATTTGCACAAAGAGCCACAATTGTTAAGGTAACTTGAAAACTTTGAATTTAAATTCAAATTCAATATTTATTTATTCAAAAGTATTGTGTTACAAATTTGTAACATTAATCTTTTTGTATTTTTAAATTATTGTTGTCGAGGCCCTTGGATAGAGTACTCCATTTAAATGGGGTCAAACCCGAATGAGTTATCTTTATGAGACCGTGGATAGACCAAAGAGTCTATTAGAAATAATTACAAGGGATGTCACCTCAAATTTGATCTTATATGAGCAAATTATTTAGTTTAAGTGGAACAATCGACTACACTAACCCATCCATGCAAAGGTTATGGAAGGTATCATTACATGCATATAGAGTATGATGCCCCAACTTGAGGTGACTAACTTGATTGTCGATGAATGGCACAATTATAAAGAATCAACAAGTGATATCTTCTCTTCAAAGCTAGCTAAAAGAGTAAGAACAACTCAAAATCAAGCATAAAATTTGGAGTCTTTTGAATTCATCTTACAAGTTTACAACTATTGATTATTTGATAAAAATATGTTTTGATTTTGTTGTGTAACTCTTCAATAGTAGTGATTACGAGTTCGATGTGGCACAGATTCTGGGTGTATTTGGTTTTTTTGAAAGCGAGTAGTGGTTTTCTTAACGGCATTTTTAAGAACGGTCACAGAGATAGTAATTCATACCGGAGAACTAAAATGGGTGGTAGTAAGAAGCGTGTGGAGCCTGCTAACTGTGATGAATGGATAGAAATGAAAAAAGTTTGGAAGATTCTGAAGGATGGTGGGATGGCGGTGTTTCTAGAGCGGCTTCATGGCAGAAACCCTACTGTTTCTAGGCATTTTTCCAAGACTTGGAAAGATGGTAAAGTGATGGTGGGAAACCAGTACATAGAAGTTACGGAGGAGATAATAGCAGAGGCTACTGGAATGGGCATGGAGGGAATCAAGTTCTACAGAGACAGAGCTATTTCTGATAAAGCTTGGGAGAAATTCCTGGAGTCTGACGAAGAGAAGGCCAAGTTGGTTAAGGTGGATACTTCCTATCATAACCCTAAGTGGATATCTAGGTCGTGGAGGTATGTGCTCTATGCGGTCATTAGCTATATTACGCTTGATGGTAGGTTTACCCATGCCTATGGACATCATTTTATGTTTTTGAATCATTTTAGACACAATGTGAAAGTTAGCTTGCCCTTCTATTTTCTTAGTTCGCTAGATTTTACTATTAGTAGTCTGCAGAAAGACTCGAAGGGCGATCATGCCTCTCACCAGGGTCTTATGTTGTTAATTTAAGATCTTCTAAAAACTAAGGTGGAAAGACCTCTGCTGAAAAAAAATCAGAGGGATGAGGAAGATACGAAAGGTGATCAGGATGATAGTATGTATAAGGAGGAAACGAAGGATGATGAAGAAGACCCTAAGGGGTATAAAACTCCTAAAAATGTAACTAAAAAGGGTTCTTTGTCTAAGAAAAACCAGAAGAAGACCATTGTGGAGGTATCTAATACAGAAAAGGAGACTACTGAAGATACTCCAGAGGGGAGTAAAATAAGTAAGAAAAAAGTTTTAAAAAAAAAAAGTATTTCTGCCAAGACTAACCAGAAGAAGACTTTGGCGGAGGATACAGAAATAGAGAAGGAAACAGAGGATGAAGAGAATGATGACAAACAGAAAAAAGAGAACAACAAAAGAAAACGGGGAGAAGCGATGGACAAAACTAAGAGCAACCGGAAAGGTAAAAACCCTAGTAAGAGAAAAATTGTGTTGTCCTCGGATGAGGAGGACGCGATGGAGGAGCATAATATTGAGGTTAACCTCGGGGAGGATGATAGGGTAGAGAACAAGGAGGACAAGAAAAAAGGCAAGGAAGAGGATCAAAACCCTACAAGGAAACCAGAGACTAATGAGCAGAAGGATGATGATAAGACAAAGGAGGAATCTATCAAAAGAACTGAAAAAGAGGCAATAGGGTATGAGGTAAAAGATTCCCATGATAATGAGGAAACAGGTAAATCTTATGTGCCTGATGATATGAAGCAAAGCAAGGATTGTCTTGCAAATTTCACTTGCACGGTGGGCAAAATGTTAGATGACAATGCTAATATGAAAAAACAAATAGAAATCATGAGAGCTGAGATCAATCTCATAAAAAGCATTAGCATTGGTGAGAAACTTGTTGCAATCTGCCTGGAGGAAATGAAAGAGGTGGTTGGCAACTCTGAAGCCCAGGTGGAAATTGTGAACAAAGTTTGCAAGATGGAAAAACAACTGAAGGACATCAATAACAGGGTGGTGGAAGAAGACAGTGCAAGGAAAATCAACATTCTAAACAAGAAGGTGGAAAAACTTGAGGAAACAGTGCGCAAGATATGAGAGCAATGTTTGGTGAGCCTTAAAGCATATACAATGCATGCGAAGATCTTGATGGAAAAGCTGGAACATGACAGAGGGGAAAAGGACGACAAAGAGGCGAAGGATACAACAAGACCTGGTACACACGCGAGGGCTAGTACAAGGAAGTTGAGTCCAAAGGAGGATAAAGAAACAGAAGACCTCAAGAATTTTGTTAATCAAATGCAAATCATGGTTATTCAGGCTCGGGACATTGTGGATGGCATGTAGCTGTCCTTTTTAGGGCCTGTCTTTTTTTGTTGTCCCTATTTTTTTTAAGATTTGTGGGACTTTTTTTAGTAAGGTTGTTAGTTGGCTAGACTTTTTGGCTTTCCTTTCTTGGTGTCATGGCACAACTGTTGTTGAACTTTATTGTACATCTGTAAGACTTTGTTTAAAGGTTTCGGGTGCTCGTGAAACCTGTTTTTACGTAAACAAAACTCTTCAAAAAAAAAATTCGAGTGTTTGTCGACAAATTGGGGTGGAAATACCCAAAATCTCCAAAGATCTATTTTTAATTTAAATCTTGTAAGCCAACTCTATAGTGCATCCAACTATGAATGCAATTGTAGCTTGTTTGAGGTCATCCAAAGAAGGGAGCAAATTAGCTCAAAACACACCTCAACTACTTTCTCTTTGTACAATATAATATTCGTTCATACACAAGAAAGGTAGAAGAATTATCAAGTGATACTTGATTTGGAGGAGATAGATCCTCATAGTGATTGAATAACTCCTTATGAAGTCTCCTTTGTTTACCGAGGATGGGATCTAAAATTCAAATAGGCAGACAACGGAGGAAGGTTAAGGGGTTGAGTAGGGTTGTCATTGGATGATAATGAAGAGGAAGCAGATGATGACGAGTCATTGCCACCAACATCATAGCTATGATGGAGGTTGAGCCACAACCTGACATGATGAGTATGTCAAAGGAGCCATGTCGAACTATTAGGACTAGACCCCCTAATACTACCTCTCCCCTAGTTTTCACTAGGGCTAGGGAGAGAAAGATGCAAAATATTTTAATGTAATATTTACTTCCATTTTTTCAAAGACAATTTAGTATTTAAATTTTGTTTTAGACTATCAACCATTAGCATTCCACATGAGAATGTCATTTTGTACCTAATTTGCATTCAAAACAATCAAATATAACTCCATTCAACTTGTTTCTTTTATGTCCTAATTTACAAACTCAATAAATGCATCTCTTCATTGACTTTTTAGAACAAAAAAAAAGGCATTTTTAATGAAATTTGAGCAATTTTTTAAGTTGCCAAGTTTTGCCTAGTATTTTTGGGGGCTTGCCAAGTTTTTGCCGAGTCCAGGTAGTCCAATCATGGTATGCACCTTGTCGATTGGCTTGGGATGATAATTCCTACAAATTAAATCTTGGAGGTATCAAGTTTTCAATCATTGGCAGGATGCTCTTCTATATTGAAATGATGGTAATTCTATAGAATGTCATCGATGACGTAACACAGCTTTTACATAAAAGTATTAAATTTCCTTTATCTGAACGCTACATCATTACTTGTGGGTTATTTTCCAACCAGTTTTTATGTGAACAGATGCACATGCAAAAAGCTTATGTGCAAAAATGATGAGCCGGATAATTTTGGAAAGATGTGTGCACATATCGTGGTCAGATGATACATCAGTTCACATCTTCCACTGTTACATTTGCTTTTAGTTTAATTAAAAATAGAGAACCTTCATAACAGATTCATGTGTAGATAAGTCATCAACACAGATTCTACAGGACAGATATAGTAAACCCTATATAATGCAGAAAGAAATATTACTTTCTTAACCAATACACAGCACATGATTATATTACATGACCCGGGACCAATAGTGACGCTTCAGTGTTTTGGACAAATTATCTGCGATGTCTAAATTAACAGCCTTTGGACCTCTCATAAGTTGGCGGTAAAGATGGGCAGTGCTCATTCATGAATGCATATGGATCAATGGTATTATATCCTGGCAATTCCATGCGATACTCTCCTAGGATCTGGCAGAAAGGTAGTTTCACATCATCATTTTCATTGCACCAACTAGGAAGATGGGTCCTGTTGTTTTCAAAGAATTTGAGCATGTAGGCATCACGTATCTGCAAAAGTGATAAATTGCTCAGAAAAGATTAAAAACTGACTTTTAAATTAGAATAAAAATGCTCATGAATTTTGTAAAGATTAAACAAAAGGCCATCCGGCGCATTTGAAACTTACCGTGAACTCTGTGACTTGAATGGAACTAGCAATAGCATCAAACAACCCTGCCTCTTTATACATTTCAAGAATAAATACAACACACGTAGCTGACTTCCCATCACTATAAACCCAATCATCCTGCTCAGGGATTGTCAGCAATTGATCAAAAGATATGCCACGCCTTTCACTTTCAATCAGGACTTCATTCAGATCCAGGTCCTGCATATGCATAAGAAAATATGTGAAATGCAAAGATAAGATCCAAGTCTGAAGCTTTTTCAATCAGCAAAGACATTGTAGTCGATTTTTAACAGTAATCTTGTAGCTAGTTAGTTTCAAAAGAGAAAAAAAAATAGCAAAGACATTATAGTCACTTCTAGAATTTCAGGCTTGTAGCTAATTAAGTTTCAAAATAGGAAAAAAAATTAATCAGCAAAGATTTTTATATTTTATTAATATACAAGTAAATTTTAGAATTGCAGACTTGTAGCCAGTTGGTTTCAGAAGATATATAAAGAACTGAATTTAAAAGTTACAAACTTTCAGCCAGTCAATCCTAGACAACGACTAGGAAAGGAAAAATGGCAAGCAAATGACTACTTACGCAATAACATAAAGTCAGTCTCTATGACTGACTGAACCTGCCAAGCCACTGTAGACATTACAATTTATGGCACATAACAAAATTACAGAAACTGTGAATCAACAAAATTCTAAACCCGACTACAGGCATATAGAACAATAACATCAATCAACAAACTAGGAAGTATTATACATCCAAACCACTTCCAGCAAGTATCACTATCTGTATTTATTATTTCTCGAAAACTGAAAATTCAAATACATGGTAGCCAAGTTAATCATTTTGTATCTTAAAATAGATACGAACAATAGTAAACACCAGGCTTCAAGTAGTCGACCAATATTTGACGTTAGAAAATAAATAATGTTATCACAGCTCCCTTATCATAAGAAGCATAAAATCTTAACTTGCATTACAATCCACAGTATCCTCAAATTATCAAACATGACAAAGGAAATAAAATATCACAATTTTGTTTCAAGATAGATACTACTGCTAAGCTTTAGAATGGAAAACAATCATAACAATACAATTTCCATTCAATAATTTAGGCGTGCACATCAAAGGATCAAACTCAAATACAAATACATGGTAGCCAAGTTAATCATTTTGTAGCTTAAAATAGATACGAACAATGGTAAACACCAGGCTTCAAGCAGTCGACCAATATTTGACGTTAGAAAATAAATAATGTTATCACAGCTCCCTTATCATAAAAAGCATGAACTCTTAGCTTGCATTACAATCCACAGTATCTTCAAATTATCAAACATGACAGGAAATAAAATATCACAATTTTGTTTCAAGATAGATACTACTGCTAAGCTTTAGAATGGAAAACAATCATAAGCATACAATTTCCATTCAATAATTTAGGCGTGCACATCAAAGGATCAAACTCAAATACATAACAGGATTTATCATCAGAATTAAAGTCGAGATGAATAATCATCAGGAAAAACTCTCGATAATTTGACACTTTCACATGTTTCTGAATTCTTTTATCCCTTCCCAGGACCTCTAGAACCACAGATACTGTCAATTGACACAACATTTCAAATGATGTGAATCTGTATCCTACAATGGAACAAGATGTTAAATTATCTTTTGTTTTTTGCCCAAAGAATACATCGATTAGCTGGTTGCTCCCTCAACTGAAAAGCAGACCCTGCTGGGAACGGTTAAAGGAGTGCAGGCATAATATAATCAACATTACATGGCAATAGAACAAGATAACAATGGCAGAAGTTGTCCTGTCTGATTCATTTCAATGCTACCTAGGAGGCAAAAAAGGGCGAGTATACCTTCAGCCACAGGAGAGTTTGTCAAAGACAAACCCATATCTGAACTAGATAGTGAAATAGACTGATATATCACTCATTTGCCTATAGGAATCTGTAAACTTGGCTATTAAAGTTTGTCTAAGTTGAACTCCGTGCTTTAAAGTTTATGTACTGCCAGTACAGCCATTCCCTCCAGAGATTGACATGTGACCTCCACCAGCATGCTTTTGAGAATTGAAAATCAAAGTTGACTGCTCTTTGGATCTGAAATCCGACTCAAACTACCAAAAGATGAAAAGGAGATGTTATCTATTGCCTATATATAATATATTATAGACCAACACCATCCATAGAGAAGTCTCACAACTGGAAAAAAGGATATACAAAAGAGAGAAACAAACGAAACTATCCATTTATAGTATGTACATTAAGCCAATTTCATTCCAATGGAAGGTTCTACAAGGAAACAGTTAACTTAACAGTCATATTATATTTATTAGGCAATGGCATGGAAAACTGAAAGTCCAAATGAAATTCATTATTCAATTACAAAGGTTTAAAATGGGAAAAACAAGGCAAACTAGACAATCCTAAATTACTCCATAGATAAACAGCAAAAAAAAATTGGAATTGCTATTTCATGCCAAATAGAATGTGTACAACCCTAAGCCCTTGTAATGTCCCCTTTTTTTTGGGACATTAGAGAATTCATTGGCCAACCTTATAATAAATTAAATGACTTTAAGGGACTTAAAAAGGGAGATTATAAAAGTCAATTTAATATTATAAGGAGAGTTAATAAGAGACAAAAGGGCTAGAAGACGAAGGACAGAAATGGGAAGGTGAAGAGTCACAGCTTGTGGCTTTAAAGAGATAAAGGAGACTCATTTGGGCATGCTTGGTTATTGATTTTGGAATCGTCTCTTGGAGATTGGAAGCTCTCAGTTTCAGTTTCTTTTCAGCCTTGAGGACGGAAACCCTTTTGGCTTAAGGGTGGATTGGACGTAGCCCCAGTTCATCAGAAGAGTGGATTCGCATCAGAATTCACCATTGAGTTTTCAAGTTCTTCTTGCATCCAGTTTGACTGTATTTGCTGTTTATAAGATTGGATTATTTTCTTAGTTATTGTATTGCTGATGTAAAATACAATAATGGTCATTTCTGAGGGTTTATTATTGGTTTCTTATTGGAATCTCTGTATTTGTTGCAAAGATTATTATTGAATAAATTCTGTAAATTATTTGGAGTTGTTGTGAAAACAATACCCCACCCGAGATATTTCAGTGGTATCAAAGCTGGTTTTCCTGCCGGCCTTTGGGATATCAGAAGTGCAATTTGATTGCTGGAAAGGGCTTATATAAATGTTGTGGAGATTTGTTGAAGTATTCGGTCATTAAGTTCTTAAAATCAGACATTGAGAATAAATATTATCATTGTCGTTAAAATTTGTCATCTGCGACATGAGAGAAAGGATTTCGGTATTATATTATTGTGCAAGCTCTATGCATATTTTATATTGGCGATGAATATTTTCATTTGGTTTATATTTGCGAAGAAAAATTTTAAGCAAGATTATCAGCGAACTATTCTAGAGATTGCGCCTTGGCCAATTAAGTCTGTCGTGAGAATTATTTCATATAAATACAATATTGCCGGCTCATTCTATATGACGATTATTGTTTGGGTTTCCACTAAAGTTTGAAATGATAATTATTTTGGCAAATATCCAATTGTGGATTTGAGGAAATATGGCCTGTAAAGCCAAAGCCGATTCATATAATGGTCTCTCATTTTAAATACATTGTAGGCCCTGATTCCTTATTTGGTTTCTTGTTTGACGGGAGTAAATATGTATCAAATGTTATGTTTGGCGGAGGATTAATGTCTACAGGAAATATTTGTATCGAAATATTGAAGGTTGCGGCTACTTTATTGAATAAAATATTAAGGCGAAACTATTAAAAAGAGCGGTCAAGAACTATTTGCCGTAAGAAGAAATTGTTGGGGCTTCTGGTTACTTCTTTGGCGTAAATCTTCTCTCAGCGGAATTCATATCTGACTATCGAGCTCTGTTTCAACTCCAAGTTTGTGAGCTTCATTGGATTTGCATGTATACAGGCGTATGACTTTGGGATTTAGACATCCAAAAATTTGGCAACGGGAATGTTTAAGTTGCAGCTCCTCTTCCAGAAGTCGAACATAGACATTTTGTTTCAGAAGTGAATATCTATTGCAGATTCTAACATGTGTTTGTGTCGTGAGTAGCATGGAGGGAAGAATAGAAAGCTGGGTATTGTGGGAGCCGTTATTACCGCAGGCAACCCAATCTTTCTGTGTTAGCCAATGGAAATTGATCCGCCTATGCGGACGAGAACATTATTAGAGACGAAAAATAGCCAAAGGCGTTAATTTGTAACTGTGTAGTTGCTGAAGAGTCTTTGGTGAATACAAATCGCATCATCATCTGAAACGTTTGGTGTAATACGAAGGTTGTACGGCAAGAGGATAACGTTTGGAATTAAAATATTTCCGAGCATTACATTTCGCTGCCCCTGCAGAGTTTGGAATCTTCTGCCATCAGAAATAGACTGGGCGTTTCAATGGTGCGGTTATACAAAACATGATTTATTGATATTTATTTTGGTATATTAAGGCCACACACACCCGACAATCAGCAGGTTAGTCTCCTTCATGGTGTCAGACTGAAGATCTAGGGAACTGGAGATTATTCTTTAATCCGCATTGACAATATTATCTGCGAGAATACTGTCCAGTGAGTCTAAAGAAGAAGCTCTACATATTCTTGGTCAACATGCTTTGTATCTTGGCCATCAATCCTTGTTTTTGTGCATTGTCTGGGTCTGGTTATTGTCGTCAGCATCTAGTATTGGCAGTGATATTTTCTTATGGAAACATAGACTTGTTTCCACTATTTGAGGATCCACTATTGTCGTCAATAGGCTACATAGAAGTATACCAGATTTCTCATCAGTATTATTTCTTGTTTGAAACGGAAGGAAATCATTCTCAAGAAGACTATTCTGAGACATCAACAACAGAGGTAGAGTGGATGACATCCATTGTTGTGGTCATAGTCACTTGAAGGATGTCTTGAGGAGGAAATGGCAAGCTACAGTCCAGGTGCAATTCATTCCATTCAAACTTTATCTGGTGCTCTGCTGATATTAAAAATGAAATGCTGATTAAATCGAGCGAAAGTTACAGATTAGAACGTCTCTGTTGTTGTAACTGGAGCAATAGATGTATGTTTGCACTTAGTCACCCAGTATAACAGAATATTGTCATAACTACATATTTTGACATTTTTAAAGATAGACTGACGTTGGAAAATTACAGTTGATTTCTGAAGGACGATGTATCAATTGTGCATAAGGAGGGGAGTTGCTTTGATTTGTAGCTGCAAGATAATTTGCACACTTCGTTCATTTGATCATATGCTGGTCTGAAGTTACAATACATTCTGGTATCTTTTCATATAGGCTGGAGACAGCAGAATGAGCAAAATCTTAGTGGCAAACAGAGGTAGCATCTCAGAGTGCAGCCGTTTTGAGGAAATTCAGATTAGAAACAATATGAAGACAATGACAGGTCTGAAAGTAATCTCTTCTCAAAGGAATTTAATGACACCTTTAATGGTGAACAACTAAGAGACATACAAAAAGAAATTGAAATAGGAAATGAATTATATTGCCTCGGATGGCAATTGGAGAGTATGAAATGTATGGGAGGTGTGCTTGTCAAATTGGAAGAGATAGATTCATATCTATCTAGGATAGACCAGACTGATTGTAGGCCCCTCAATTGGGCCTTGCAGACTTCTATGGTTGCTTTAGTTCAACCCGGATTTATGGAACATCCTCACAAAGAAGTTAGACTCACAGTTTCAACATGCCTTGGCGAAATTATCAGGATTACAGCCCCTGTTACACCTTATAGAGATAACATTTTGAAGCAGGTATTACAGTTGATTGTGGACAGTTTAGGTGGACTAAATAATGACAAAGGTCCTACCTTTGGTAAGCGGACAAAAATCTTGGGACTAATGGCAAAAACTTGAATTTTCATTCACATGTTGAATCTCGGTGGTGGAAAAATGATTCAACGGTTATTTCAGTGCCTCTTAAGAAATTTCGGAAAACATCATCCAGACCATGTGAAAGCTTGCATAAAAACAATCATGTCTTTAATTCTAGATGAGAAAGATGTGTGCAAGCATGTACAATCAGATCGGTTGGCTATTTGGAGAAGAGAATGTAAAATTTCCCCTACCGCTTATGAGCTTGTGGAAGAATTGATTGAATGTAAGATTGAGAAGTTCAGTGATCTCATGACGGATAGTGAGTTGATTGTAATGGGTATACAGGTTGCGGGATCTCCAGGAATGAGCAAGAACCGAATAATAAGAGAGCAAATCTGTTTCACATGTCAGAAAACTTGGACTCCTAATCGTTTTTGTGGGAATTATAATAAAGATAAGACAGCCAAAGAAATTATGACCAGCAAAGAAGAAGATAAGAATCTCACAGCTTTGCCCCTACAAAATAACACAAGTATTGGTGGTGAGAGGAATTCAGCTATTGTTAAAGGTATAGGGTATACAAATCTCTACATTGGTGACTTGGAGGTTGTAATTGATACACATTATGTTGAGGATAGTCCTACTCAATGTGAACATGTTGATATCTCAAGATGTTTCCAAAGAATTTTATAAAACTTCACATCATGAGAAATTGTTTGAAAATGTTGCCATAGCAACATCTAGGAATTTACATGCAGATCAATCAAATAGGGATGTGGAGGCCTATGATGACAATGATAGCATCTGTGAAGGATATGAGGAATCATGTGTTCTGAATCATGTGTTCTTTATAGCGGAAAATCACTTATGCATGATGATGATTTGGTTGACCAATCAGAAAATGCATTTCAAAATAACAATGATGAGAAGCATGCTTTGAAGAATCAGCTGAAAGTTAATGATGATGTCGTTGTTGCAGCTCTTGTACATCATGATAGCACCTGCAGGATTATTGAAGATCTTCACAAGAAGGCTCAGATGGAAAAAGGAAAAAGCGGTATAGGAAGTGAGTCTTATGTTGTTGATTTACAGGGGGTCAAAACAGCTTTTGATATTTGGAAATGAGAATATTTATGTTTACTTTCAGACTGCGATTACCTATTACAGGTTGCTGAAATATATGCTAAACAATTGAGGGAAAAAGAGGATGAGGTTAATAAGCTCAATAGGGAGCTTAATGTTGCTTAGGAGACATTAGATAATTAAATCGATCAGATTTCCACAATCCATTGAATTTAGAGTTGTATTTCTGGCTTAGATTTGGTATGTTTTTTTAGCATCAACGTTTCGGACCACACTCCGTGATCCATCATCAGGATATACACAATCTACGCCAGAAATACAACTCTAAATACATTAGATAATGCTCGGGTTGCCCTTCTAGACGCAAAAAATCAGATCTTGGTCACTAATCAGTGCAAGGAGCAAGAAAACAGAGGAAGGTATGAGTTGAGAATAAAGGATAATATTCAGGTTGTTTACAATTCTTTGTTCGAGGTGGATGTTGATTGGACAATTGATAATCCACTCTTTGAGTTGGATGAGGGAGTTCTTTCTAACTCCAATGATAAGGATGTAAATGATTACAAAATTTGGGACCCAAGTACCGTTTCTAGTGATGAGTTTGGGACACATGATTAGAGTAGTGGATCGGTTTGTAGAGTTAGTATTGTTGCCCATTCTTTGATCAACTTACACAGGGGTTCAGATTTTGATTCGGATATGGGTATGGATCAATAGGATTTTACAGACAGCTAGGAAGGTGGATGTCCCTTTTGTTTATGGAACCCAGGACGAACATTCTCATGGTTAGTAATGGTTCAAGGAGCTGGTTGGCATAATGTTGAGTTCCCACTTTCATTTGACCTTAAAGGTGCTTGTGATTTCAGCTGGAGTGAGGTTCTCAGTTGGATTGAGGATGGTTGTGATATTGCTATCAGGATTCAACTGTGTAGTTTTTGAGTCAAACTCATTGACCCATAATTCATGAGTAGTGGTTCACATGAACCCATCTCTCATGAGAATGAATGGAACACTTAGCACTCATTGGAT
>MU225783.1:2675563-2695790 GCA_018584345.1 Thuja plicata
GAGCGCGCTTAACTACGGAGTTTCCTCCATGGTTAAACCCACTCTACTTGCATCCTCATTTGCAAAACCTTCACCAAGTGTTGTGCCTTATGAACCATTCATTAGAAAGCCCCTTAAGCTCATCAATTGATAAGTGGATTGAGGATCTTTTCGTATATGATAGCAGCACATGGCAGGTTGATTCAACTGGTCATGCACATGGGGTGATTTGGGATCCAAGAGTTGACAGATTGAGCATCTTGCATTGTGAGGATTGGGTTGGGTTACTTAATTGTTTGAGGCATAGAGCAGACAGGTTCAGAGTAGCCCAGCAAGGATAAGCAACAATGTCTCTTGGGATGGTTTGGGACCCAGGGAGCTTATGGTGGGGACGAGTTGTACTTGGACATCCTTCCTCGTAGTATGACAGGATTTTATGTCAGTTGTTCCAGTATAGAGTGTAAAGCTTTTGGCAGGTTCATATGGGATCCTGGTATTCATGTATGGCTACACGATTGCTTGTGGACAAGCAATCTCAAGGAGGGAGGACTGTAATGTCCCTTTTTTTTTGGGACGTTAGAAAATTCATTGGCCAACCTTTTAATAAATTAAATGACTTTAGGGGACTTAAAAAGGGAGATTATAAAAGTCAATTTAATATTATAAAGAGAGTTAATAAGAGACAAAAGGGCTAGAAGACAAAAGACAGAAATGGGAAGGTGAAGAGTCACAGCTTGTGGCTTTAAAGAGAGAAAGGAGTCTCATTTGGGCATGCTTGGTTATTGATTTTGGAATTGTCTCTTGGAGATTGGAAGCTCTCAGCTTCAGTTTCTTTTCAGCCTTGAGGACGGAAACCCTTTTGGCTTAAGGGTGGATTGGACATAGCCCCAGTTCATCAGCAGATTGGATTCACATCAGAATTCACCATTGAGTTTTCAGGTTCTTCTTGCATCCAGTCTAACTGTATTTGTTGTTTATAAGATTGGATTATTTTCTTAGTTATTGTATTGCTGATGTAAAATACAATAATGGTCATTTCTGAGGGTTTATTGTTGGTTTATTATTGGAATCTCTGTATTTGTTGCAAAGATTATTATTGAATAAATTCTGGAAATTATTTGGAGTTGTTGTGAAAACAATATCCCACCCGGGATATTTCAGCCCTGTACCTGCAGGTTCTTGAAAAGAAACACTAAACAAACTTGCAGCATTTAAGGAAAAAAATGCCAAAAATCTGCTTTTTTAATAAACCAAGTTCTGTACACAACTTCAAAGGGTTCACATTTTTTTGCTCGGTCATCCTGGTTTGAACAGTAATTGCTGGGCCTGCTATAATCCAGTCATGCTGTCCCAAATTGGCATGACCTGCAACCTGGGTAGTGTTTGCTTGTCATTAACCACATGAAAAATCCCAGTTCTTGCTATTTACTGCCTTTCCTCAACTTTTAAGGAAGTACTTCTGCCAATAGCCATCAAAAATTCAACTGGCGAGTGTTCATGATAAAGCAAAGAAATAAGAAAAAATCAAGTTTAGGCCAATAAAAAAAAGGTTTTTATTTTCTGCACACATTCTTTTGATTCCACAAATCCATATATGGCTGTCTTTTTAGTCTGACATAATATAGATTTGTCTCTGCACAATATGTTTGCTAGCATAACTCTGCAACCAAGAGGTGCAGTTGCTAGTTGACATAAATCTGTAATTATATTGATATCATGCTTCAAAGTAGGTTATCTTCTTTACAAATAAGTTCTTATGAAGGAATGCCACCTATCTTTCATTGAATACTTTTAAAAAGGGTACAGTAGCCTTCTGTACCATTTATAAGATGATAGTTCAAATTTTACATCATCTTTACTAATTTACGAGTGCACTGCCATGGAGTTTACTATGTCAATGACGACTCCAGCATCATGTTATGGTTTAATTTGCTGAAAGATGGTATTTATTAATGTGTATAGATATGAAAACTTGCGATAACCTTGATTGGTGAAATCATTTATATAAGCAGGGGAACTTATTTATTAGAGACTATTTGACCAGCTGTTTGATCTCCAAAGACCTTGAATCTTTTAAACGCTATTTAACCAATTTCAAGGGCACAAAAGGTTCAAACTCTCCAAATTGAATGCAGAGCAGCTCTACAAGTTAGCAACACTTTTTCAGAGATGTAACTTTGACCTTGAATGCAAATGTCTTCATTGATCCTTTGGATCCAATTTCATGTATTTATAGTGATTTCTAACTACACTTTAAAATTTTGCAACCTCTTGGCAGACAAATTCACCTTGTTCCCCAAAGGTTCAAGCTATTGCAGGTGGACATTTGTGAGGGATGAGTGCCCACAAGCCATCAATTCCTTTCATTTGAGGACCCATGGAATGTTTATGTTGTTATGTGCATTTTGTTCATTGGAAGCTCAAAAACTCTAGATTTACGAAATCTAAAGGCTTGTGAGAAGTTTTGGCTGATAAAGGTATTTTGGTTCTTGAAGTTCCACCAACCATTTGACCTTGTTGATCTACCATAGGGTAAGAATAGGGAGGACACTTCATGTTTTAATCTTGTTTATCCAGTCTTGATCCAATGGCCTGTGCGAGGTCCCAAAGAAAAAGAGCATGGTCAGCATACACCACCACTATTGGTCGGTTGGTGGGATGATGGCCCCTTCTATGTTTATGGTTAGTGCGCAGAGCACACACTTCAAAAATCTTTCTCGTCATCAATCAGTAACAATATGGCACATTGAATAGATGGCAGAATTGTGGAGAGGCACAAGGTATCTGTTTTGAAACATCTCACAGTCTGTTGGCACTTTAGAATCAGCAGCTTATGGAGACCAATGAAAGACAAGGGTAAATGATCAAATGTGCCCACGAGCTGTTTGATTTTTAAAATCAATGGTCAATGTGATTCAAATTGTCTTTAAGTGAGTATTTTGATTTATTGTTTGCAAGACAACACAAACCATAACAATGTGTGAGGTAAAGCCTCCCTTCAAATTTAGAGGGCAAGGCCCATGAAACCTATAAACCCAAGTCTAAGCTAATCTAACCTCAACTAAAAACCATAGACAAGATATATATATGCACACTTTATAACATTCATTAGTGTGTTTGTATTTATAAAAATGATTACTTGCCTATATTTTTGCCTCAAATATATGCATTGGACTGTTGATCATTGTAACTTGAAAATGACATTTTGGTTTTTAGATAGCTGAATGAAAGAAAGTACCTAGCAATATGAGTTTGTGTTGTCGTTGATGTCAACCAGATATGTGGTTCATTGATGTCAACCTGATGTGTGGTGATTGATAGAGGCCTGGAAATGAGTCTCCAAATGTTCATATGAGCTCTGGTGGTGATATTGAGTATGTGTTGATTCTGGAAGGTGCAGTATTGGAAATTGGATTATGCAAGAAAGAGTACTTGATGTCCTTATGGGAGAATGCTCTGCATTGCTCCACATTTGGTGATTACGGCTTGCAATTTTGGATATAATGTCTATGTTTTGTGGATGTTGCACTATTATGTTTTCAAGTCCTCAACAGTTCAGCTATGATAGTTGGTAGTGGTAGTTTACTAACAGTATGGCTGTCCGTCAAGACTGCTTAGGAGAATGCTCCACATTGTTGTCTCTGGTGTTGCAGTTTGGAGGACAGGTTCAGATTGTTTGTGCAGTGTCTCAGTTCAGATTTTAAGTATTGGTTTGCTCCGCAAGAGAAATTGTGATGTTCTGTGGTTTGGCATTGTTGTTTGTGTTGGTCTCTGGCTAACTCGGTTCTATTGATTGGATCATATTCTTTTGGTTCAGATTTACATTGGAAGTTGAGTTTAGATGTTGTTATGAGTCTTATCATGGCATGTGAAGGTCCGCATTAAGTTATGTGCATTGGATAATACTTTTGGGTTGGTTGGTTAACTTAACATGCTACATTAAAATATTTACAAGTTACATTTGATGCCCACTTTGAAGGACGTGTTGTGTGTGGTACAGTTGAAACGACTTAGGAAGATGTGTTACAATGGGTTTGGGTCACCTTTAACTCCTGAAGTGGTAAGCATTCATTATAGACGAGCTTGGTGGCTAACTTTATTTGAATTATGCTTATTCTATTTATGGCCGACCTAGTTGAGAGCTTGGATGAATAAGTTGACACATATGTGTGGATATGTGAAAGTTGTGTGGATTGTGTGATGGATCAAGTGTGGTAAAGAGTAAAGTGTGAAGATCAGTTTGTGATGTGCTTTCCTAAACATATCATTCAAATTGACAGAGTTGTTATCAGAGTTTGAGGCAGCGGATGTGTGGACTGTTTTTTTCATGAAGTTTGTTCCTTGACAGTGGTTCAAGGACAGTTTCATGTTGGAGACTTTATTCATTTCAATCCATATCATTCATGTGCCTGCTGGAAGATAGTGAGTCCTTTTGGTAGCTTGTATCTTGCCCTGAAGCAGTGAGCTTCAGCCTGCAAGTCATTTATATCTTGTCCTAGGATCGTGCATCTCAGCTTGCCAGTCCATTGTATCTTGTCCTAAGGTTGTGCATCTTAGCCTACATGTCAAATCAGGAGCAATGAGCCACCTTGGTCTGAGCCTAAAACAAGATTGTATTCAGTGGTTTCATGTAGTATGAGTTAATCTTCACTATGGTATTTCCCTCATTGGGTTTTCCACGCATGTCATCCAATGCTTTATCCTTCTTTAATGTTTTGTTGGTTAAAGATAATTGATAAGAGTTTGTGATTGAAAAAGTTTAAGTATTTCCTCGAGACTGATTCACCCGCTTGTAATGTCACTTCTTGGGAATTAACTTAGTTTAGTCCATTTTATTACAGATAGCAGCCTGAAATCAGCAGCAGCAATTACATTCATCAACCTGGAATATATACAGCAGCACATTAATCTTCAATAGCCTCCAAAATGCAGTCTGCGCCAGAGGAGATTTACCGGTGCTTTGTACAGCCCTTTATCAGTCCATACGCTTTGGAAATTGGCCACATCAACCATTATAATTTCCCAAGGAGTCTTTTGTATTATCACTGCTTCATTGATTTCCCTCCTGGCAACTGCCTATCTCCTTATAAATATTTTTCGCATACCCCTTCGTGAGAGGTAGTATCTCTTGAAAGAGATATCCTTCTTAATAGGCACCGCCTTTGGTTGGTTCATGTAAACAATTCTTAATTATGAGTCATTGGCCTTAATTAACAATTCTTTAAGCGTTGTCTTCTTTAATATTAACAAGATATTGTCTCCTTTCTTAACAAAAAATAGACACTCTCTTATGCATATGAGTTACTGCATGTTCTATGCTAAGGAGGTTATTGTCTTTGTGTTTATTGCTGCCTCCAACAACTTTGCTATCAACTGCATACAGGGATCGCTGGGTACAATTGCTATTTGACATTATGGATCGCTGCATATAAGAGGATTAATGTCAGATCCTCAAGGAAAAATTGTTGATCTACCCATTCAAGGAAATTTGTGTGAAATTCATAATCTTTAATTACTTTAACCCACCTTTCATTGCGCTACTTTGACATCATCATATATGTTCTCTCCCTTCCTCCCTTATTTTGAATGTGAATTATGGTTGATAGTTGGAACTTGGCAAGGTTTAACTTAAGACAAGTTCTCTCGTCTTCCAGAAAAAGGATCAAGGCCATCTCATAATAGTGCTAGTTGTATTCGCAAAAAACTAATGTTTGCATGATAGCTATCTTTTCGTTTACTTATTCTCATATTCTAGATCAATCAAAAATAAAACCAAACACAGAGCAGACACTTGAAAACAGAAAATGTGCATGAATGCATGAAGACACGGAGCATACACATGAATATATGAAGACATAGATCACTTGGCTCACGAGAGGCAGGAACATCCAACCAGGACCAGATCCCTCTCTTGGAGTAACCAGTCCACAAGAGGCAGGAACATCCAACCAGGACTGAATCCATCTCTTGGACTAAACAATCCACATGAGTAAAGAATGTCCAACCCGGACTAGATCCATCTCTTGGAGTAACCAATCCACAAGAGGTGGGAACGTCCAACTAGAAACAGATCCATCTCTTGGAGTAACCAATCCACAAGAGGCAGGAACATCCAACCAGGACCAGATCTAGCCCTTAACCAATCCACAAGAGGCAAGAACATCCAACTAGAACCAGATCCATCTCTTGGAGAAACCAATACACAAGAGGCAAGAACGTCCAACAAATACCAAATCCATCTCTTGGGGTAAGAAAAGCTAAGATAGGGTGGCTCGATAGGGTGCCCTAGAGATCCTCTACCCTAGGCCCAAGAACGAATATACCATCCCTCTTGGTCTCATGTGGCCCATGCCATCCATATGAGGTGGGGTAGCTAGTAAGGTGTTCTATAACCGTTGCCCTCAATCTTGCCACTTCTATCCTACTTCCCATGGTTGAATATTCTTAATACACTCACTTACCATGATAAAGAGCATGAGGAGCATTCATAATAGGTGCCCTAGAAGTCCATCCTTTCTAAGCCCAAAGGCAGCAACCTTTATACCCCTTTGGCCCTATGGGACTCCCCGGTCATATACCATGAGGTGGCATACTTAGAAGATGACCTCATCACCTTTCCCCTCCTTGTAATCCCTCATTTTCCCTAACATGTCAAACGTTAAGAATCAATTAATACATATAAAAATTCAACATTAATCTCTTCCATAAATCTGTTGTAAAGCATTCCACAATCTCTTCTAAAATGTTTGTTACAAACTCTTCATATACATCACCTTAGATCTACATATAATATTCTCTCTTAATCTGGTGTATATATTATATACTTGATTGCCTAATACTACTTGAGAATACACCCCTATTCTTCCCTTTGAAATACCTTATGCAATAAGATCCAACAACATGTTATAATAAAAGCTCTTTGCCATAATCATAAAAACTGTGTAGTGACCAACCACTTTCAAGCCTGCTGTAGCAGAAAAGTGTATGACAGCCACCCCACCAATGGATTGCTTCAACATGAGCAACCTACAGTAGAAGGTCGAGGACTACGCCCTGCAAAGAGACCACCAGCATCCAAACGATTGTCCACAATGCATCAAGGAAAAGTATTGAGCCGCCTATCTTTAGTCCATACATCCAGGAATTAACTCCATGAACAGGATAAGAGTGCCGTCACCAAGCAAACTCCCATAGCAGATTGTCAACTTACTTCTTGGTAAGAGCATACCGTCAATGCATATTAAATATATTCCTCCAAATGGATCCACACCAACATTCAAACCTTACAGCTAGTGAAATAAAACTCAAGCAGGAAGATTGAAACAATATTGTGTAGGACAAAATTTTATTAAAACATAAGTTAATTCTGCATCCAAACTCAGTATTTTTTGCTGCAAATGAAGAATACACTACTCAAAATAAGAGCCACGAACCAATAACCGAAAGTAGCTTCACGGCCAAACATGAATTGTGGAGTCTGCAAATATTTCATGCCCAACCAAAGTTTCATCGTCTGACAAACACAAACACCTCATTCTAATTTCCATAATATCATCCGTAAACCTTAACCCATCATTATAGTCTCCAGATTTAATTATTCATTACAACCCAGTCTCCTTAAGGCTTCCAATGATGTCTTGAGTCCATACTCGCAACTATGCATGACATGCCCGACAATTATCTAGAAAGCTTTTTCTTATGCTATTCCCTTTAATATCCGCAGAAAGACAATTCCCGATATCTGACTTCATTCTGGGAACCGCCAAGCGATAATATTACCGCCCAAAGAAATCCTTGCTACCGCCAATAAAAGATGCTTGTCCCAAATGGACTGGCTCGATACTATTAAACAACGAAATTCCAACAACTATTCCCATTGCTGAACCCGTCCAAGAGCCAAGTAGTATCATGCCTCCGGAATATGCACCAACAAAAAACTAAGTGCTTCACTCTAAGCACCTCTTGACGTCTCACCCTCCATGGCAGGAATACAAAAGACATCAACAGTCATCAAACAAGGAAAATCTATAACTTCAGCAATAGGGATAGATTGCTCACCAACAATAATGGTTATCCATTCAAATTCACACCCTTTGTGCAATAATGAATGATGGATTATATGTCTGAGCCTGCACGTCAGAAATAAATGGAAACTCCCGATGTGAAAGAGTTAAATGCGGACCTAAATATCCCTATATTGGAATTGTTCTATTCCCAAACAATTCAGTATTGAAGTGGAAACCATAATACCATCCACAATGCACCAGCAACGATCATACTATTATTTACGGCACAGCCACATCAGGTAATTGAAATCTGCGCTAAGGAAGGAATATATATTCACTCCCACAAGCAAATATTTTATTCTCTACTTCAGAGAGGAGGTGCTGAAGCTTAAAAATTCAACATGCCAAATATTCAGGATGCCAAACATTTGATTCAATTAAAATCATTTGCCCATGATTTTCTCATGGCCACAATAGTACTCCACTCATTAATTTCACAATTATCTTTCTCCACCTTTCAAATTTCATAAATAATGCCCCTATGTATTCCACGGAACCGGAATTAGTAATTTACAAGTCTTTTAAAACTTAAGAGTCCTCACGATTAAATAAGGCCCTCAAACTTTTATTACAGCAACTCAACTATATTCTAGATAAATATATAATCATCCAAATATGCCCAGTGAATAAATTGATTAAAGCTGCTTCTTTAATGAATTACAACGAAGCATATTTTATATTTTGATTTGTGAAAGTTAATTTGAAACATCTCTCATTTTTCGTCCCCTTTGTGATTCTATGTTATTCTACTTCATGGTAATTAGACATGGATTATTACTTGGATATTTGATTGCAAATTGTCAATTTAATGCATTTGAGTATAATATGTGACCACAATGTTGTTAGTTGAAATGGTGGTTATATCATTAGCATTACTAGTGTTGCCAAACAATGCTACAAAGGATTTTGTGGCAAAATTGTGTTGTACAACAGGAACATGTACTGAAAAAGGTGAACTATGTTCTAGAGCTGAAGTATCCTGATATGATCAAATTGTGGGGGAAATATATGATTGTTTAATTAAGATAATTAGCTAATTAAAAATAAATAACTAGGTTGTTAAATTATTTATTTAATGCTGGGAATTAATTTTATTTTAATTACTTAACTCTAAATATTTTATAATCTTTTAGAATAGGCAGTAAGTTATATTTAACAATTTTAGTTTTTATAATTAAGATAGATTTGGATGTGCACGCTTGAAAATAGAATTTGGAAAATAAATAGTTATATTTATTTTTGGGAAAAAAATAGGTAAAAGACTTCTTATCTTTAGTTCAGTTTTCAAAACTTAGAAAAAGCTAAACATTTTAAATTAGATATTGTGTAATATTTTTATTATTAGATATCTTCTAAGTGTAGGAATAGGAAAATATTCTTAAATAAGCTTTTATTTAAATGTGAACAAATTATAGTTTTATGAGTTTTGTTCCTACATTTAGGAATTGTGTGATTTAGAATAAGAAGTAAGAATTTTATCAAATAAAAGGGTTAATTATTATTGCATTCAAAAGAGGAAAAAATAGAAAAAGAATTACAGATTGAAAGACTTTAATTTTTTGTGTGCTTGCTTTGGGTGTTCATTCAAGAACTGTGTTGCTAGTCTCAAAAAAATCCTCATTAATCTTATCAAGTTTGTAAAAGATTCAAGGTAGGATTCTTAATCATGAAATGATTTGACTCACTTCAATTTAGGTAAATAAAAAAATTGATCAATGCTAGTGAAAGAGGTATTATATTGAATAAATTGTTTCAGATAGGAAACAATAGGAAAGATTAACATTCATTAGATCACGACCTAGAAGAAATCAAAACACTTGTAGATTAGTGAATCAGTTTGATGTAAAACAAGTTGCTATAGATCTTGAAAATTAAGGTTCCTTGTATGAGAAGGAGCCTAGTAAGACTCAGAAAATAACAAATGATTTATGGGTTTGGATCTTGATTTGAATTAGGAGTAAAATTTGAAATATGTATGAATACATTTATTGGTTTTCTCTGAAATATCTTTTGGTGTTGGTAACTCTTTGATTTTGAATTGGCAAAGAATGGAATAGGAAAGCCTAGTTGAGGATTCTAATTAAAAGACAAGAGTTAAATCTTATGAGAGATCTTCATTGAACGATTATGAGTTGACTATGATTGTAATATGTGTGATTTTGTTATGAGAATGAATGAGCGATAATTTACATGTTTTGTGTCAATTTCAATTGAAACATGGGTATGAGCTAGTGATCTAGTAGAACCTTTTCATTTAGTTAAACCAAGCATTTACTTGTTTTCAAGGTTTGATTATTCACTATAGTCTTGAAATTGGATGATCATAGAATATCTGAGTGAATCTCGAGAATCGTGAATGAATTGGGAATGATGTTTTCAAACTCCTATGGATCTAATTTGTCCTTGTATTTATATCCAGTCATAATTACGAGTTTAATAGTCAAAAAGGAGTAGAAGACACTTAAAAAGAACTAAGGAAAAAATTTCTGATGAAATTTTGATCAGGACACTAGCCCAACTAGAGGACTACAGTATACTTGCGCTATTGCCCATGAAGAGTGTGGGCATCCTCTACAGAAATTATATTTGGGTTTGATAGATCTCTCTGTGCTCTTTCTTTTGCTTTTTACTAGACAGTAAAAATGATATGCTTGGAGAAAGCTATCTTTAAAATTTGGTTAAGAATATTCAAATTGTTTCATTCATAGTGTCGTATGATTATCTAAAGCCCTGAAATGTCACACCATAATGGCCCTATACACTATCTAGGCTTCACTAGGTGTAGTCAAATAAGTGTGTAAGTGTAGGACTCTAAAAAGAAGAATGTGCAGCATGATACTTAGTGCATTGGTAGAAGCTGATTGCACTTCATTGATTAAAGAACATTGTTATTCAATAGTCTTGTAACTCAAAGCTGTATCGTTTGTTAAGGTTGTCTTCAGCTAACAGCGACCACTTACAGCACTTATTTCTTCCTTAGACTTGTAGAATGATTCCAAATTTATGCACAGTCATAATAAAACCCTGTACCTGCTAATGGCTACTTGTTCTTCATTGGTCGGAGATCATTATTATTCTAGTCATGTAAATCCAAGGTTTCTCAGTATCGTAGAGGTTGTCGTGAGCTAATAGAGACGAAATTATAGTGCTGTTATCTTTGTTATTCTGGCACACTCTTAAAATTGTTGGATAAAATAACAATAGGTGCATTCACACAAAAAAATATACTCACCTATAACCTCAGATCTCCTTGAACTGCTATTGTCCCCAAAATCCAAACACCCATATTTGGATTACTGTTGTACAGAAAGCAGGGTATTGCACCATAAATCCATCATAAGATCTATCTCCAAAATAGATAAGAAAAACAATGTCTCCATGAAATTACCACCACAATTAGAAGATATTTGGACTTGAAGATCCTTGCAGTAATACATATGCCCTTTCAGAGAACTTACCACCCCTTTAATCACTTTTTTGGATCCAAAACCTTCTAGAAATTCAAATCTTTCACGAAATACCATGATTCAAGGGAAAAGCCAATGTTGAAGCCCAAGATAATCGGTTTCAAAACTAGAAACATAATTTCTTGTTAACTGCTTCAATGATACAGACAGAATAAACTTTGCCATCAATAAATATGCTGACCATGTGCAAAGGAGATAAAATTCAATTGCCACATTTAAAGGCATTTTTAGCATTACTCCAAATGATTATTGAAGACAAAATCATATATTAAAACATGCACGATAGAAACTTAAAGGCTACACGCGTGGATAAGATGTTTCCATGATTTGCAGATCTGTTCAAACATTCAAGACTAAGCAAATTATTATTAGCAAGCATAAAAACAGTCTAAAGCTAATTGAATTTCTGAACATAAACACCCTTGGAAAGCATTTTGTTTGCAAAGTATACTATAGATTATAGCAAAACAAAATGACAAAAGCATCAAAATGATGTGGCATTGCACTTTCTTAAGTTGGACACTTAATACAAATTCCTCGTGACAGCTGGAAATGTAATAAACCATTTCTGTCTAAATGGTAACAATTTCTTAAAATATCATTCACAGCATTCAACAATGCCTTCTGTATTTTCATAAAAATGAAAAAGGAAGAAATTTGGCTAAACAAACAACTATAAGAAACCAAGAATACAATCGAGCATTTAAAATGACTGTACCTTGGTGCCAAGTCTCTTATTCAGTGCTTCGTTCCACATGTTTGTAGCATAATCTGGTTGAAGTCGAGTCCACATAGCCATGACAGAGATCACCTAAATTACAAATTGAATTTATCATGTTAAAAAGTTTCAATGTTGCAATCTATCAAAGAACACTTTATTAATGCCTTACTGAAGAAATGCAGAAGATACAATATTCCCAGGAAGCTAATAAAGATATAAAACAATGCAACATGCACATAGATTCCATGAGCAAGATGATCATGGAATAAGTATCTGTGAAACAAGAATCTTTTTTTGCGTCAAAGCATGCACTGCTAAAAAGTAATCATTAGGGATACATCGTTGCCTTGATCATTGACAACATCGTCCAATCCAAGACTATAATACCATAGATAATGTAGAACACAACATTTTCAAACCATCAAAGATGATTGTGGAATAAGCACAATCATCTTTTGATATAAAAGTTATTTTCTCCTTCAAGTAATTCATGGGGATTATGATATTAGACATCATCAAATGTATGGATGACAACAATATCCACTTGAAAGGACCAATGGTAGTAGAAAATGTTAAATAAATTGAGCCCAACATTTTCAACCATCAAAGATAATGACAATGTCTGCAAATAAAGTAATAATTTGCATGATTTGTGCATAGAAGATAGAATTTTGAAGAGATACTACTTTTGCAAATTGGACAAGAATGTAAATCTCCATTACCTATAAATAATGAAACTAATTAAAATTATCATTAGCTAAAAGCATAGTTTCATGAAGTTTCCCGACAGAGGGATGTAGAAACAATGGGATAGGGGGACTGTTGATGTGAGTTTTATGAAAACTCCAACATGCAGAATATAATACTAAGTATCCTAATCCTCTCTTGAACGAGGAAACTTCAAATGTTAAACAATGTAACAAAGGTGTGATCTAATGAAGCAACCCCAAGGTTTATAATGCATACTGGCAACTTTATATTGGATACAACACAACTTATATGATATGATACGTTGTTTTTCACAAAGGGACTCGTGCTACTCTTTCATGAATCTATCAACTTCCTTCAAATGACGAATGATTTTGCAATGTAGGCTCTTCAACTAATCCTAACAACGGCTTTGAAATAAAATGCAAAAAGAGTCTAAGTTTAGGAATCTAATCTACTTCAACCAATGCAAGAGACTATTGATGACTCAGTGAAACCAAACCAAACTTTCCTTCACCAACTGGAACAACTACGCAAAGTTGATGCAATCTCCCAAGGATATGCAAATGATTTTCAAGTCACTTAATACACATTGACACTATAAGACATGTGAATTAACGAGCGTGAAGTAATTGAAGTTAAACTTTGAAATGAGTTCAGACTAACCATGCACAACTTGCAATCAACAAATTACAAATGGTACCATCAATCAACAATAACATCTTCCATTCAACTATTCAACATAAACAAATATTAATTAATTGAGAAGTAGGAAACCATGCTAACACCCAAAATAACACAAATATTCACCAAGCCACAATGAGTTTGCAATTATTTTGGTAGTATCTCAGCATCAATTTCACAATAAGTTTCTCTTCTAAAAATGAAATGAGCAAGCCTTTATATAGGGCTTTCAATTACAACCAAGAGCCTAGATTGATTCAAGATCAACGGTTGAGATTATTCAAAGTAACCCTAATTAGGGTTTTCTATAACTACCACCTACAAACATTAAATGTTAACCAATGAAAATAAAGCATCCTCAATGGGCAAATAGGAAAATTCCATGCCACACAGGGTCATAACAAACTATCTTCTACAAGCATGTTTCCCTTATCCTTTTCTTTGAGGGAAAATTCAATGAACTTGGCCATGATGATGTTGAGTTCTTCTATTGGTGCACTTGGAGCAGCCTCTACCTTGTATTCAATGAGCGACAAGTCAGCTATACATGTGGTGAAGACCTTTTCCCATTCGGATCCCCAATCATAGAAAGTATTCATGAAGGTGATGAATGTAGTAGTCTTGAAGTAGGCAGCTTTCATCTTTTCTCTCAACTGCTCCACATTTATATCTCTATCATCATTCACTTCTTGCCCAAACGAGGATTTCATCTTGAATACCTTGGATCATTCGCTTCAACTTCATGCAAATCATTCTTTACCTTCTCAAGAATGTCGTTCCTTAACTCCAACACATAGTACCGGCCGTGAAAATCACACGCTTGATTCACTTCTATTGCACCTCCTTCCACCAAGGTTTTGCTTGGGAACATCCATCAATGTATGCAAACATGGAACAGTCCTCTCCTGGACAGGTTGGAAATCTTCACACTATTCAAGCAAGACTTGAATCCTATCTTGCACAGCGACAACTCTCCCATATATTTGCACCAACTCCTCAAAAAATCCATTTGATCTATCAAAGATGCTTTCAACCCATTTCTTTGCCGCTTGTGTTGTCAGTTTCATTCCTTCCAAGTCTTCATTTGATTCTTTTACGAGTGTTGTAGGAGGGACAAATGCTTCTTCGACTCATTGAATTGGATACATCAAGTGTCGTATGCAATTTCTCAATTCCTTATTTTCTACCTTAGTTGATTCTTCTTCTTTCCTTGATCTTTCTTCAATTGTTTTCATGGACATGTTGAATTCTTCGACCTCTTGTTCTCTTTGTGTTGGGCCCCAAGTCAATGTTCATAACTTCATATTCTTCTAAAGTGATGTCCTTTTTTGTCTTGTCAACTCTAGGAATTGCCACTTGCATTCTGTGAGATTAGGAACTCTCCTTTATGATCTTTGAATACTTCTTTCTGGCCTCTTTTCCACAGTTTTACAAATCCTTCATAGGGGATCTTCCACATTAGTAGTTGGATTACTCTCTATTATAGTTTTCTTCATTCTCTCTTTCAACCAATCAGGAGGTGTGAGTTCCTCAACATCTCCATTCATCTCTTCAACTTCTTGATTTACCTCTTCAACATCTTCATTTATCTCTTCAACATCTCCCTTTATATCTTCAACTTCTTGAATTTCAAGAGGTGCTAATATCATTTCTTCATCGATATCTCCATTTGAAAAACTCATACCTGCATCTTCTTGAACTTCCTAGACTAGAATTGTTCCTTGTTCCACCACTTGATCTTCAAGATGAGCTTCCACACTTTGAGGATTTTCCCCTTGGTCATGTTAAATAGACCCAAAGGATTTATTACCACTTCAACCTTCTGGAACTCTCGAATCCATCCAAACTCCTTTTGGCGTTTCATTTTCTACAACAAATGCTAGACATTCCTTTCCACTGAAGATGTGCTAACCGATGAATGACTCCCGACCTCTACTATTTTCTGGTGACTCTTCACTTGATACCTCTTTTCTCTTTGTCCATTTTGCTTGTGAAGCCTCAGCTCTATCTTTCCTTGCCTTATTACTTTCATCCTCTTGTCTTCTTCATTCTTCTTCATCACTGTTTTCTCGTGGTTCTTCGAATGATTCATCCTCAGAGGGTTGTGGCTATGACTCTTCCATCAAACCATAAGTCAAGGAGACCTCCCTTCTTAATGTAAGGGACAAGTAGGTCAATATCCTACAATTTCATCTTCACAAATTTCTCCTTCTAATGCTTAGACAAACCACCCTTAATTCCTAATTTTGCTCTTATCTACTGGATCTTCTCTTGATTCAAGTTTGATTTGCATATGAATTGTGTTTAAAAGGAGGCTTTGATCTCCTTATTTATAGCCTTCAAGTTGAAGGTTGCAGCCCTTGGTACAGAGGACCAACCTTGTATATTAATTTGATTCAATATTGCTTTTTCCAAGTCATGAGGACTTCAATATGAGCCGACCTCATTAGCATTTCACATTTTTCCTTTCAAAATTCGAATTTAGCCTTTAATGGAGACAACCCTCATATCGTCTTGCTTTTGCAATTGTTTGAAATCAATCTAAACATGGGCACAAATTCCTTGCTTGTAAGGATTTACCTTTACTAGGTGAGCACAAATTCCATATCTATAAGGATTTTCCACTATGGTTGAGCACTTTTGAGACATGCTTAAGGAAAATTCACCATTGCTGGGTGTGTTTGAGAGGTTTCTAAGGATTTTCCACCTGCTGGGCAGAATTTGATGTGGATAATGACAAATTTGGGAACAAATTCCTTATGTCTAAGGATTTTTCACTTGAGGTGAGTGGATTTTTCACTTGAGGTTAGTGGAATTTCCTTATGTCTAAGCATGAGCAAATTTTCCATAGGTGTAAGGATTTTTGTATCTCAAACTAGAAATTTCTGATTTTGTTCAAGGATTTTGATTTAAACTTTTGGAATTCCCATTTTCACTGAGGATTTTTGTTTATCTCACTAGATTTCTTCATCTCAAACTTGAAATTGCTAATCCTCATTAAGGATTTTGAATTTTCACTTTGATTTTCTCGTGCCTTGCAAAATTTTGGACTTCGAATTTTAATTACTCAAGGGCAAAGTGGCCGCAAATTCCTTATATCCAAGGATTTTCCTCCTTGCCAAGGAAATCCAAGGAGGAAAATCCTTATTTGCTTAGGGATCTTCAAACCTTCCTAGGCGGCAATTCCATGTTGTCAAGTATTTTTCAATTTTTGCTTTGAACTTCCTATCTTTATTAGGGATTTGCCATTGTAATTACTAGCTTGAGACAAGAATCTCTTATGATTTCTCCAAATATTTACTCATGCCTTGAAAAGCTTGATTTGATTTAAGGGCACTTAGACAAACCTTCTTTTGACAAGGATTTTTGAAAGGAATCTCAACCTAGATAAGGATGATTTCATTTTGCCTTGCAATATTCCTTTCTCTTAAGGATTTTTTATTTGTTATTTTGGAATTCCTATTTTTATAAGGATTCCCACTTTTTCATTTCCAAAATTCCTAATTCTCCCTAAGGGTTTTCATTTCCAAACTTGAAATTTCACAAGGAATTTCCTTTCACTTCTCACTTCATCACTTTGCAAATTGATCCTTAATCCCCATTAGACTTGATTTCACACCTTCCTTTCTCTACCTAGACCTTTTCGTTCTAAAGCCTAATCACAACTCATCACAGAGAAGAAATATCCTTCCGACTTTAATTAACATTGAATATTTACTCAACATTATCCTTCTGAGTTTTATTAACTCTTCTGGAACTATCCATTTCTTGTGAATGATTGTGATGGCACTTATTCCCAAATTGCTTCATCTTCATGAATGCTCATCCTCATCTGAGACTCCAAAATTGTTGCCAAACTAAAACTAACCTAAGAAAACCAACTATACTAGCAGGCAAAAGAGGGGTTCACCATTTGCAATGGGGCGATGTGTGAAAAGGTCACAACAAGGACCAAGGACCTAAATTTGGGAGCAGCAAGGGAGACGGTGATAGAGCAGCGGAGGCAGCACTAATATACAAATTGAGGTGAAACGAAATCTTCAAGGCACAATTTGCAATACAACATCTCTGGCAATGCCCCGTGAAAGGAAAACTAGGTTTCACAAAGTTAAAGGTTGCAATAAGTATGCAACGGCATGTGCCATATGACAAGAAACCTAGCAGAGGGGGCAAAGGTGGTAGTGTTGTGGGGGGTCATGTAATCTCCCCTTTTGGGATCACCTTATAATTTTCCCTAAACTATCCAAAATGAAACAAAAGAAAAAATGTAGTTAGAGATGTAATTCTTACTCGAATAAGATGAGATAATATGTATAAATATCTAAAGTCTAATTTCTAGTATCAGCTTGATCTTTTAGACCAATCTCCTTAATCAAATGAAATTATCTGCTCAGTCTGCTCTCAAAATCTGAATAATACTCTTTTATTGTTGCTCCTTTTTTGCTTGGAATGAAATCTCCTTTATGTATTATTTCCCAAATTGCACTCCCTTGGATGTCCTCCTCAAATGAAACATTGTACCCTTTATATCTCCCAATGTGGGGGGGAGTCGCACCAATTCATCATGGCTGCCTTTTGCAAAGGCAACAACCTTCCACAATTACCACCCTTTGGATGAGTCACATCCCTTCATCATTTATGCCCTTTGAAAGAGTCATAACCCTTCATAATTGTCCCTCTTTGAAAGAGTCACAAACCATAATTACAACCTTTTCGAAGAGTCACAACCCTTCATAAATTTTGCCCTTTCAAGGAGTCACTTCCTTATTTTCCTCTCATTTCTTTTTTTCTCTTCTATTAATTCTTCCTTGCTTCACACATTCCCTTTTCTCTTCCTTCCTCTTTTGCCCTTTCAAATGAAGTTCTCTTCTCCCTTTTTATATCTCATGTTTGAGGGAGTCATAACCTTTCATTTCATGCCTTTTGACCCTTCATTAACTTAACTAAATTTAGTTATGTTATATTTTGATTGTATTATTTTGTATTTCTAATTTAAATTTTATTTTTATTCTTTTATATTTTAATTTTATTATTATTTATTATTAAATCCTACTTCAAAAGGGAGAAATCACTGGACAATTCCCCCAAGTCCCCAAGTCTCAGAAATATCCCCGTACAAGGGACATGGGGTTTTTTTCGGCAAGGATGGGGGACACGTCCTAGTAGAACAACGGCTAAAAATTTACCATCATTTAGGTGTTATTATGTTCACAAGGAGAGAGGAGGTACATACATTACATATTAGAAATATGAAATATGTATATTAGAAGGTACATACATTACATATTAGAAAATCATAATTTCACAAGAAAACAAAGGACCCACTCACAGATCCCCACTCAAGCAAAAAGGTCAAAATACATTGGAAATCAGTGCTCGTATAACAATAATTAATTAAAAAATGCATATGTATATTTATAAGGGTAAATTTATTATTAGAAGGTTAAGATATAAATATATACCGGCTAACTTGTGGTCTGCAATCCCGTCGGAATTGCAATCTTTTGGTTCATCATACGCCAATTAAGGTGAGGAATTTTTAAAGCCGCTATCTGCACATTGCCAATATAGGCATATTTCACATTATAAATATAAACTGATTTTATGTTCACAAAGAGAGAGGAGCTAATTTCCCTAAGTAGAAATAACCCCAAACTTTTTTGGAAAGAACTCCAGCCAAGGAAGAAACAAACTGAAAATAATATTACAGCCACTCAATGGTTCGACTATGCTAGAAAACTCTATGAACAAGGTGGAGTGGACCAGTCACCCTTGGTCAATGATACTACAACGCTTTTCACAGTGCAAGAGATATAGATGGGTATTAAGAAGTTGGGTGCGGGTAAAGCAAAAGACCTAGTTGAGCTTCAAGCGGAATATCTCAAGTGGGGTATGAAAACCCTTGCACCACACATTACAGAAATCTTCAACAATATCAGCCAAGAGGGGTTTCCTAAAGATTGGACAATCAGCCTTGCAATACCACTTTTTAAGAGTGGTGATGTCAACAATCCCTCCAACTACAGGACTATAATGATCAATCCTCTCTTTGCAAAACTTTTTGGCAGCATGATAGAATCTAGGATCAGCAAATGGGCGGAAGAAAACCATAAGCGTGCAAAAGGGCAGGCTGGTTTTAGACCAAAGCACTCAACGGTTGATCATTGTATCACTCTGAGGCACATTATCGAAAAAAGGTGAGAGAAAAAAGAGGTTTTTTGCTGTTTTGTTGACTTTGAAAAGGCTTTTGACACTGTCCCTAGGGATAAGCTTTGGCTCAGGATGGAAGAGTTGGGGATTCCTACGCATCTTAGGGCAATTGTTCATAGGATGTATGAAGAGGTGAAAGTCAAAATCAGAACCTCAGCTGGCATTTCAGAATGTTTTAGGAGTGATATTGGGGTCAAACAAGGTTGTCCTTTATCTCCCTACTTTGTTTGGCTTATATATTGATAAACTTGAAGAGTGGTTAAACATGCAAAATGGTGAGGGTATCCAGTTAGGCGAATTTGTAATAAAGCTGCTCCTATATGCAGACGATCTCATTTTGATTGCCAAATCTGCTTGTGGGTTGCAAGAACATTTATTTTCTCTCGAGCGCT
>MU225783.1:2695840-2718038 GCA_018584345.1 Thuja plicata
AGTTAGGCGAATTTGTAATAAAGCTGCTCCTATATGCAGACGATCTCATTTTGATTGCCAAATCTGCTTGTGGGTTGCAAGAACATTTATTTTCTCTCGAGCGCTTTTGCAGTATGGTGGGGATGCAAGTCAATATCAGCAAGACTAAAGTTATGGTTTTCTCTAATAATAAAAAACAACATCCACATGAGTTTTATTTTGGTGGCAACGTTCTTGAGGAAGTTGTGGGGTATAAATATCTCGGCACTGATTTCAACAAACATCTAAGCTAGGCAGGTTGCAGAAATAAAAGGACTTTAGGTGGATGGAAGGCATTTTATGCTCGTCAAAACAGTTGTCGCGAAGTGGAGGTTTGGGATTGGAAAACTATTCAAACCTTGTTTGGTCTTCTTGTGTTGCCGGTTGTTCTCTATGGGTGTGAATTATGGGCCAGCAGCACTTCAATAGCACAATGGAAGCAAATCGAAGGAATCCAAAGGCGTTTGATCACAAGAAAATTTAAAATTAAAAGCACCGTCCCATATGATATCATGCTAAGCGAAATGGGGGCTGCCCCTATCGAGGCACTTGCTATGTATCGCCTAATAAGCTATCTAAAAAGAATTGAAAAAATGGAAGGAGATAGATGGCCTAACGTTGTCTTCAATGATACATTGTGTAAACGAAAAAAGATGTGGATGCAACAAAACATCAAGTGGATGAGGAAATGGAATATCCAATTCAATATGTGCCCCACAAATAACAAAGAAATAAAGGTCTTCGTTATGGAGAAATTTTACAAGAGAAATTGGGGAAATGGGATTGGAAGGAAGAAAATATATTATATCAATGAGTTCAACCCCGCATGTGATCAACTCCAAAAAGCGTACATAGGTGCCAACATTTCTTAGAGAGCTAAAATTCTTATTGCCCAGCTAAGAACCAACTCTCATCAACTCCGCTGTGAGACCGAGCGTTGGAAGAGGCCAAAGGAGGCTTGGGAAGAGATAATTTGCATGTTTTGCAACTCTGGGAAAATGGAAACCGAACATCACTTTATTTTAGAATGTGAAGCCTACAAGAACAGCAGGGATAAATTTACGGATACTATATCGGATAGCTCTTGGCATAACCTATTCAGCGAGGAGTACATTGAGAAACTAGGTGGGCTCATCATCAGCTTGCACAAGAAATGAACCGAGTTACTGAAGTCAGCCTAGTTTGCCTTGCTGTCCCATAGGCTATGTTTAGCCTCGTGGATGTAAAAATTTTATCTATCTATCTATCTTATAGTTTGGAGTATAGTAAATGGGAGGTTTTTAAAAGTTAGTAGTGGTTGAGTTATTGTTCAACAGCTATCAGGTGAACAAAATTCAAAAGATAAGATGTTTCTTGTGGTCAAAAAGCACTCAGTCAAAAGGGAGTGGTGTTGCATTAATAAGAAACATAGAGGACTTGGTCTTAAGGATTTGGGGAAGTATGGCATTGCTCTAGTTAGAAAATGGATTATCAGGGCTCTTGACGGAGATCAGCCATGGAAGGTATTAGTCAGAAACAATATTTTACTTGCTACCCCCAAGTTTGCCAAGCATTGGAATGCTCTTTCTATTAGTGAACTCCTTTCTAGTAGATATGACATAACCCCTGCAGGATCCAAGGTGTTGCACAATTTGTGAAAAGCTTCACAATTGGTTAAGGACAAGGTGATCAACTGTTAGTTCACTCAAAACAATGATAAGAAATTATATGGCCATAGGTCTATCTGGTGGAACCTTGAAAATAGAGGGAAGCCCCTTGCTTTACTTCAGGGATGCTCAGCCAAAAAATGGCTTCTAAAAGGCATTCAATGCTTTAATGACATCGTTATTAATGGTTAGCTTGTTGATTGGACTTCTTTAAGTCAGAACTATCACCTCCCTCAGTCAATTTGGAGGACTTATATCATTCTCAAAGAAGCTTGCAAAATTTTCAAGTCTCCTATCAATTGTATTCAAGAGGTTGATCAACATAAGGATTTCAAGTGGATTGATGGCAGCCCTTTCCATAATATCAAAGCTCAATTTGTTTATAAATCTCTCTTATGATACTAATAATAAATATCTATGAACATCTTAACGAATGTTGGAATACCAATTTGACTAACAAGAAATGGCAAAAATGTTTTAAACTGTTCTGGGCTAATGTATTAGAGCCTAAGAAGGCCTGGCTTTTATGGCTTCTATCTTATCAATGTTTTCCTTATAAATTCAAAAATTCTGATATTAATATTTGCTCTATTTGCAGGAAACAGAAATCCATCTTGCACATAATTTTTGAATGTTTTTATGCACAAGAGATCTGGTCTATATTTTGTGCAGGAATGACTAATTGGGATATTAAAAATAATAGCTAAATTGCTGGTATGGGTACAGGTATCGGGTACTGGGTACGTGGATACCAGCCATTTTTTTTGCCCTTGGGTACGTATACATATTTATATATATTTTATTGCATATACAAAATATTTAAAGACATACAGAGTTGTAAAACTAAATACATTCGATAGTATGATACTTCATCATTGATCAATGCAAAATGCCAAAATGGTAGTGATAAAGATAAATATTACATGCCAATTGATAGTTAAGTATTTGACATTTATCTTTTTCAATTGGCATTTAATAATGATAATTTGAGTTGTCTAAGTTCTTGATTCTGGTCACCACTCCCAGACCCCCTCATTGTAATCAAATTTCTTATATGAGAAGAGATACCACTAATTAGTAAGGTTTGGGAGTGGGGACCCTAATGGGTTTGAGGGGCAGCAATGATAAGCTGCACAAGGTGTTATATGTATGAAAAACCAAATGATAGAAGGGGTGTGGGGAAACATTTTGTTTCCCCGTGGGCTGGAAGTGGAGGTTTCGGTGCTATGCCCCCAAAAATAAAAATTTACAGAAAATGAGAACATAGAGAATGAAGAGAGCAAAATGATCTTTGTACTGAGCGAAATGATGCCTTTAGGGTCATTTTAGGGTTTTGGAAGCAAAAAAGACGTCAAAAAATGTCTCTTTTTGATACGTTTTGGCACTCAGCACCATTGGGTATGCCTGGGTACACTTAATTATGTACTTGGGCCTATCCAGATTCCCGTGTATATAACCAGGCATATATGTACCAGTATGGGTACAGGATGCCTTAAGGGCATATCCAGTAACGTATAATTATAACAATTGGCTGGAAATCCTAACTGGTTGTGTGAATACTGAGTAATATTGATAAAATGCATAATTTGTTTTGGCTGTCCCTTTCTACTGAGATTCTTTGGTTTATTTGGAAGGCAAGGAATGATGAGAAGTTTAATGGGGCTAGGACACTTACTGAATCTAATAAACGACTCACATATTTTCTTGTTGTGATGCAGACTACTGTCACCGTGGAGATATCAAATGCAAAGTTCTTGAAGCTACTTGGAGATGGAATTGTGACAGTGGACAGAGAGGGAATCACATATGGACATAATGATCCTATAATCAGTTTGAGAACCCCATATTCCACAAACAACTTATGGAATTTCACTACAAATACAATGAAAAAGAAAAAGCCAAACTAGAAGCAAAGAAAGCAGAACACAGAACGAGAAACCATTTCAACAGTGGAGACAACTCTGACATTGAAGTGGTGAGATCAAATGAAGAAGTTTAATGGGGGCTAGGAGGACACTTACTGAATCTAATAAACGACTCACATATTTTCTTGTTGCAATGCAGGCTACTGTCACCATGGAGATATCAAATGCAAAGTTCTTGAAGCTACTTGGAGATGGAATTGTGACAGTGGACAGAGAGGGAATCACATATGGACATACATGATCCTATAATCAGTTTGAGAACCCCACATTCCACAAAGAACTTATGGAATTTCACTACAAATACAATGAAAAAGAAAAAGCCAAACTAGAAGCAAAGAAAGCAGAACACAGAACGAGAAACCATTTCAACAGTGGAGACAGCTCTGACATTGAAGTGGTGAGATCAAAGAAGAGCTCTTACTAGCGTCACCCCCACTGGGACACTGGGAGTGGGGAAAATACAGTGAAAGCCATAACTTTTAAGACATTGTGCTTTTTGTATCTTTTTGCATTCAGGTATATATAACATGGACTGTATATGATGACTTTTTGTATAAGGCAAATGTATAGGATAATTTTGTGTAAACTCTGCATAGATCTACTGTTTGGTTTCTCAGTTTCGAACAGTGACCTAAGGATCTGTTTGTTGTATTTCTGCCTTCTGTAATTCGTATATGCTATATTTAACACACAAAAAAGTTGGTGGTAGTTGGCTGTTAGAAGTTTACTTGAAACTTAGATAGACTTGAAGACAGACATTACTCTTCTCTCTTATGATGATACTTTGACTAGCCCAATCTTGGTGTATCTATTGTTTGTTAAGCTGCTTTATCAATATTAAAAAGTAGTTCATTTTCATTCATCCTATTAACCAAATTCACAGATCACAAATTGATATATTATGCATTCAAGAGCATGCATCCATTAAAATGCTGCAAAAAATAATTCCAAAATATTACATTTTAGATTGGAGTGAAATGGACAGTATAGCTTGCATGTGCAAGCTTGAATATTTCCAAAATAGCTTATCCAGAGCAGCTAAAGGTTCAACAGTACAACAAAATGGCATATGATCAGCAAACAAAAGGATGCCTATATAGAGCTCCCAAACAACAAGTTGCAGATGTTAATGTAGCCAAGTATGCCTCATTGGTTGTATTTGGAGCTCACTGCTTGCATAGAGGGTGTGCCACATGATTTTGCAGACAAATCAAAGCCCTGTAAATTTTGACCACTCTGTCACAGACTAATTGCTAGCTCTTTTTTATAGTTCCTTATTGTATTAGCAACAATTGATTCGTCTTGCTCATTCAGAGCTCGTTTGAGGGCAACATAAACACAAGGAAGCCTGAATTTTTCTTTAGATCTTTGTGCCTAAAGAGACCTCCTTCCAAAGCATTTCCTTCATGCAGATCATAACCTTGAATTGCATTGCATAATGTCATACCACGAAGTAGAAAATTTCTAACATAATCTAATGCCAATTTGTTAAGAAGTAAGAACCAACCTGGGACATGAAGAGCAGCCTTGGCGAAGTTGTTTGAAGCAGCTCTTCACCAACAACCACATGTACTGTAATCTCAACTCTGCCGCAGTTAGAAACAAAGAGTCTTGATTTTTATTTTTTGGTTGTATTTAACTACTGATATTCTTTGGTTTTGGTAGAAAGCAAGGAATGAAGACTATTTTCAAGGAAGGAAAAGACAGCTTATTGAGTCCCCTAAGAGACTCATCTTTCACTCTATTTCCTGAGGTTACCTTAACAGCGGAGGTTACCAAAGAGACATTTTGGGAACTCATTGACAAAGGTCAAGTCAAGGAAATGAGAAGGTGAAAAAACAGCTAAGTATTGGTCCTATGCCAGGGAGGAAGATGACAAGTCTGTGAAGAACTACATGGAATTTCAAAAAAGCTATAACAGAAACTATGCTTATGACATGCTCTTAGAAGATATGGGCCATAAAGAAAAGCAAATTAATACTAAGGAAGACTGTGGATTGGAAGTGGAAAGGACAAATGATAGTATCTCAGTGATCAATCAGCCTATTGGAATATATGATATGGATAGATTCAGCGAGAGCTGGAATACTTAGTCTATCTTATGCATCCTTGAATATTAAAGACTGATAGGCCATGTAATCTTTTGTGGAGTTGTTTTTGAGCTGTGGTTTTTGAGTCCCTTTTTGCTCAGTCTGAGCATGTTATGATTTTCGTAACTTGCTTCAGTTTTGGTAATGTATAATTATTACATTAATATAGATATAAATATTATAACACATGAATTTTATGTATAGATATTAAACATTTAAAACATATTGGAATTAAATATTTTAAATATATTGGAATATCATATTTCAAATTTTAAAATTTTTTTAGTAGTCTTGTTTAGCATATAATGAGTTTTACATGTTTTTTGTATGGACATAGCCACAACACACACAGCCCCCAAAAAATGTCATACCAGCACACTATAACCACATACCTATACTTGTCCCTGATCCAATTTGATTGCTAAAGTTTTGATCAGATTTAGAGGTTTATAGTATTTTAATTTTTCTATATATATATTGATCACAATATCTCTATAATTCTTTCTTGAAAGCATATATATTAATATTAATGAAATATGAATATATATAATCCTTAGAATTCTCAATATCAATATTAATGATAATATATATTTACTATGAAGTGAATGTAATACAGATCAGATCTGTATATATGTATATTGCTGCCGATATATGCTTGAATTGATAATTATTAATTACAAATATCGATGAGTATTGCTGGGACTTGTTAGCTCCTTATTGATTTCGGTACTTCCCAAGTCATATGGACCGAAGTTATATACTAATGGGAGGAGACATGTCTACGTAGGGACATGTCCCTACGTGGGCATAGTCCATGTAGAGACATGTCTCTACGAAGGCATGTCCTCATCGATCCCAAACTCAAGTTAATACACGTTAGTTTGCATGTTAATAACATCGGTAATAATATCGATTCATTTGGTAATATAAAGCAGGTTCGATACTCATTATCGAACCGGTTGATAATAATGTAATATTAAGATAGTGTATCGGTATCATAATGTGCTATCTTTGATAGCATAGTATGGTATCAATACCAGCATTGATTATATCGATACTCATTATCAATGAATGTATAAATCAATATCAACAATGTAATTTGTATTAACAGCATAATTAACATTAATGGTATTAACAGCATGATTAATATCATGAACATGATTAATAATAGTTATATCAATCTCAATTACAATTATGTATATATATATATATATATTAACAATATACAACATTAAATATATATATATATACATGATTGTAATCATACTATTTATTAATCATAGCAGAAAACATAAGAAAGATAGAGATCAAATGCTCAAGGTCGATAGGCCACTTATGCATTTGATTTCATCGATAGGAATAATCTGATCGAAGCTACAATTCATCAACACTCCCTCTTAGCTAGGGAGGATGATTACTATCCTCATGTAGACACAATAGATCCATATATTGTGCGGGAGGGATATCGCCTCAATGTGATATCATAAATAATGGCATATCCATGAATATCAAGTCTAATGATATTCACCATAAATGATGCCACCTCAATGTGATATCATAAATAATGGCATATCCACGAATATCAAGTCTAATGATATTCACCATAAATGATGCCACCTCACGGTGTCATCAGGAGTAATGGCATGTCCACGAATTTCAAGTCACATGATATTCACCATACTCACAATATCCATTATGGTACATGCACAAGCATCAAGTCGCAAGATGCCTACCATAAGGATATTTGCTCATGGCATATCCACGGATATTATGTCACATAATATCCACCATGAAATATCTCAGTCATTTAACTCATTATGGTTATACACCACTCAGTTAATATCACATAAGAGATATAAACAATCATGACATGTACACGGATATCAAGTCACATGATATCCATCATGATAGTAAGGTTTAACCATTGTAAATTCGTCACCTTACAACAGTAGCCAGAAGTACAAGTGTACATCATTGAAAGATCGTCACCTTTCAAGATGTTCACAGGGGCCCATGAAGTCATGTAATCACACACATGACAAAAAGAGTTTACATATTAAACATCTTTTAAAATATATTAGTACAATAAATTTAGTTTGTTGAGACTCAATCTCAAATAAAATTACATTTCTACCATGCCAAGCTTACCTCTAAAGTATTCCACCTTTGTTTTGGAGAGAGCCTTGGTGAGAATGTCTGTTGATTGTTCTTCTGTACTAATACATCTCAACTGAATAGCATTTCTCTCCACCATGTCTCTAACATAATGGTAAGGGATTTTAATGTGCTTTGATTTGTCATGGAACACTAGATTCACTGAAAGCTTTATACAACTCTGATTATCATAGTGACTGGTCATGGGATCCAAGGATTGTCCAAACAATCCTACAAGAAGTTTTTTTAACCACACGGCTTCTCGAGCTCCCATAGATGTTGCAATGCACTCGGCTAAACTAGGAAATCGTGGCTGATCCTAAGCTGAAGCAACACCCCGAAGTACTTTTACGATCAACTACACTTCTAGCCCAATCTGAGTTTGTATATCCATGCAAATTTAATTCTACATTATTATATCTTAAACCATATCCAATTGTGCCACACAGGTATCTCAGAATATGTTTTGCTGCAACTAAGTGTAATTGTCTTGGTTCACACATGAACTAACTGAGTGCATTTGTTGCATAACAAATATCTGGTCTAGTGTTGACTAGGTACATCAAGGACCCAATCATCCGCCGGTAGAGAGTGGAATTTGCTAATTCTAAGTTTGTTGCTCCTTCTTTAACTTATGTAAAAATTTGTCTCCATGGGTGTAGACATTGGTTTACAGTCCATCATTCCAAACCTTTTCAAAATGTTAATAGTGTATTTTCCTTGATTTAGGACAATACCGTTAGTCTTCTGCCATACTTCTAAATCAAGAAAATAGTGTAGAAGACCCAAGTCCTTCATGTCAAATTCAAATGCTAGATCTTGTTTACACTTGGTGATGAGATGATCTTCTCCTGTAATCAATAAGTCATCAACATAAAGAATGAGAATCATGTCACCATTTATTACCTTGAAGTAAAGGTTCAGATCTGCATTATTCTTGGCAAAACCTAATCCTGAAACAAAGTTGTATATCCTCTCATACCAAGCTCGAGGAGCCTGTTTAAGACCATATAGAGCCTTCTTCAATTTGCAAACAGGAGAAACATCACCATGAACCACAAATCCCTCAGGTTGTTCTAGGTATGCTTCCTCTTCTATAATGTCATTAAGAAAAGCAGTCTTCACATCCATTTGGTGAATCTTCCATCCCTTTGATGCGGCGATAGCAATCATGGCCCTGACAAAGGTGTATCAAGCAACTGGAGCAAATGTTCCTTCATAATCAATTCCCTCCTTTTGTGAGACACCTCTAGCAACAAACCTTGCTTTATATTTGTCAATGCTCCCATTTGCAACATGTTTGATTTTGAAGATCCATTTAGATGAGACCACTGATTTGACATTTGGTCTAGGTACAAAATCCCAAACATCATTCTTGAGTATAGATTGGTATTCTTTTGTCATGGCATCTTTCCAAACTTGATGTTGGAATGCTTCCTCAACACTGGAAGGTTTTGACTTGATGATTTCACTCATAAGAGCAACATAGCTGGAGTATCTATTTGGTCTCTTGCTTACCCTGAAAGTTCCTTTTGGAGCTGCATAATTTTCTGCCTCTTGAATCATTTTCCTTGCCCATAGAGGTCTTTTATGACCCACAGCAGGGTCTCTAGGCTCGATAGCAAAATTCATAGGTTCATTGAGGTTATTGTTTTCTATAGGTACATGTGTCTCCTTCTGAATCTCAGAAGCATGATCCTCTTCCATATTTTGAGGAGACTAGTCATTTATTTTATTAATGTCTTTAGATCTTTTGAATGCGACATCTTCTTCAAATATTACATCCCTGCTAAGACAAGTGTTAAGGTTGGTGGATACTTGGCTTGATAGGGCTGAATAGAATACAAGTCTTTCAGAATCCTTATCCAAACTCATCTTACTCACTTCTGCTAGGGAGGCTTGAGGCTTGGGCCTGTCTGGACACTTCATTGCAAGGTGACCAAATTTGTCACACCTAAAGCATTGTACTTTAAACATGTCCCTCTTTCTTTTGAATGAGCGCTTGCCATGAGATTCCTTTCCTTTCTTCCGTTTGAAGTTGCCTTTCTTTCCTTTCTTATGAGCACTAGAATTTAAGACTTGGATCTCTTCATTAGAGGTACTTAACCCAATTCCTCTAGTGATCAACCTTGACTCTTCTTGAATGCAGTCAGTTTTTAAACAATCAAACTTAGGAATTTTAGATCGAGCACTTATCCCTTGTATAAATGCTTCCCAAGATGTAGGTAGTTCGTTGAGAGCCAGCATCATTAATTCCTTGCTATCAATTAGGTGACCAATGGTGAATAGCTGATCTCTTAACTCCGTTATCATCATGAAGTAAGACATGATGGTTTCTCCTTTGTTCATCTTGACATGGTGTAGTTGTTGTTTTAGAGCAAGAGCCCTACTCGTATTGTTTAATTCATACATGTTCTCTAGAGTTGAGAACATCTGATATGTTGTATCTAGTTTGGATATGATTGGCACTATGCGATCCTTCACTGCATCCACTAGAATCTTCATAGCCCTGTTGTTGTTCTTCGTCCATAGAAGTTTCTCATCATCTTTATCAAGTATAGGTATTGCCTTCTCCACAAATGTGTTCAATTCATGTTCTCTTAGTGCCATTATTATTCTAAACTTCCAAGAAACGAAATTTGCAGCACCTTCAAGTCGGTCCTCAAATCTAACAACATTCACCATTTTTGCTTTAATACAAATTTTAGAGAAATTCAATGGTGGTTAGATTGTCTCTTTTATTAATCTGATCAAATCTTCCTTATGCTAGCTCTGATACCATGTTAAAGTTTTGATCAGATTTAGAGGTTTATAGTATTTTAATTTTTCTATATATATATATATATTGATCACAATATCTCTATAATTCTTTCTTGAATGTATATATATTAATATTAATGAAATATGAATATATATATAATCCTTAGAATTCTCAATATCAATATTAATGATAATATATATTTACTATGAAGTGAATGTAATATAGATCAGATATGTATATATGTATATTGCTGCCGATATATGTTTGAATTGATAATTACGAATATCGATGAGTATTGCTGGGACTTGTTAGGCACTTATTGATTTCGGTACTTCCCAAGTCATATGGACCAAAGTTATATACTAATGGGAGGAGACATGTCTACGTAGGGACATGTCCCTACAGAGGCATGTCCTCATCAATCCCAAACTCAAGTTAATACATGATAGTTTGCATGTTAATAACATCGATACTAAAATCGATTCATTTGGTAATATAAAGCATGTTTGATACTCATTATCGAACCGGTTGATATTAATGTAATATTAAGATAATGTATCGGTGTCATAATGTGCTATCTTTGATAACATAGTATGGTATCGATACCAGCATTGATTATATCGATACTCATTATCGATGAATGTATAAATCAAAATCAACAATGTGATTTGTATTAACAGCATAATTAACATTAATAGAATTAACAGCATGATTAATATCATGAACATGATTCATAATAGTTATATTAATCTCAATTACAATTATATATATATATATATATATATTAACAATATACGACATTAAATATATATATATATATACATGATTGTAATCAAAATATTTATTAATCGTGTATTATGATAATCAATAATCATAGCAGAATACATAAGAAAGATAGAGATCAAATGCCCAAGGTCGATAGGCCACTTATACATTTGATTTCATAGATAGGAATAATCTGATCGAAGCTACAATTAATTAACATTGATAACTTAGATTATTTGCATAGTTTTAAATATATGATATATAACTTAAGAATCCTAGAGTAATAAGGTGAATAAACGTCATACACAATAAACACTACATGAATCAAGGATGAGTTTAGCTGATGTGTCTATCAAATATCCTATAAGTTGTTCACTACCATTGATGGAACATACCCACAAGCTTGTGTATGTTACTAAACATGATTCAATGGGACCTGTATTTTCATTTTGTTAAATAGTTACATGGGCTAGTGTATATTTTAGATGTTTCACAGAGTAACATGGGCTGAGGGTGGATTCTTCAATGTTGTATATATTTATGTACATCTCTATTATCTTACAAGTTTGTCCTCAAAAATATTTGTAATGTCTCCATTTTTCGTGAGCTTCAGAGTTCGTGGGATTAGTCTATTAGCTGACCCTTGTAAGCTAATCAGATGGATAGAGGGTCTCAGTTGGTAGAGCCAGGCGCCATTTCCCCACTCCAGAGGTCAGAGATGTTCAGAATTGCTCTTTGTTTGGGTTAGATTGGCACAATTACTATTTATAGTAAGTGTCTATTTCAGGGTAGTCAGGATTTCTATCTTTGGCAGGGCGCCTAATCAGCGTGGTTGCAATGTTGAGTTTTGGTAGTGTTGACAGAGCTTACTTTCAGGGACTTACTATTTATAGTAAGTCAATTTCATGCAGTTGCTATTTTGGGCAAGGCACTTGGATGTCTAACATTTGCAGTATACATCTGGATTTATCATTGGTTCTTTGGGGAAGCATTTATAGCCGGTGTGCACAATTATTTTATTATTAATAATGTCGTACTTTAATAATAATATAGTATAAAGGGTAATTATAAAAAATAAAAGTGCATGGGCTAAGTTATATAATTAAAGTGCCTTCAATGATCATTTTATAATTAATTCTTATATAGACGCCAAACTTGGAGAGTGGAGGAATTAAATAGTATAATTTGAAATCAACAAAAGAAAATAGCACAAAAGCTAAGTGCCTTTTCAAGTTGTGAGAAGAGTGCAATTGAAGACTCGCGATCGATTTCTCTTGGTGAATTATAAAAGCCAATGCAAGAGGAAATCGAATGATTCTATTGTGCATTGAATTTTGAGAATTTGTGAATGGTTTTGACACAAGGGTTTCAAAAGGAAGAGCTTGAGAAATTGTGAATTTCTACAGCTGTTGTGCACTCTGGACTGGTGAAACTATCCAGTCAAATTGTGCCTAGGGGTGGCATCATTCAGTGCCATCCATTGTTACAATTTGTGGTCGATTTTCTGAAGTATATCAGCGTTTAGATACAGATTTCAATTTGCAAAGGCTGGAGATTATCATAATTGTTGATCACCTGGTCTTCAAGGGTCTGTGTTTTGTATTTTGGGGCCAGTGATTCACCAATCAAGAGCTGCATTAGACTTAAAGCAGGCTGTCGCTGCCATAGCTAGAGAGACGGCTTCAATAATACTGCCTGTGTTCTATTATAGAGGCCAGCGATTCATGTTAGAGGTCGTGGTTCAGTAGTTGGAAGGCACATTTGGGCTTTTGAGTGTCTTCTTCAATCATCTTCAAACCCCAGCGATAATCTCAGGAAGTTACAGTAGCAGCAATATCAAAACTGGGTGTCCATTTGTGTATGTTGGTGGTTACAGGTTAATTATATATTGCCTTTGAATTAAATCTTCATGCATGATATTGATTTGAATTTATTTTAATTGGTGAAAGATTATTAGAATTGCACGGTGATAATAAATTATGAATACTTTGCTCCACTTGAAATTTCAAGCATTATTATTGTAATTCGATATATGGTCAAAAATCATTAAAAGCATATATTTCTAAAACCAAAGGAGTTTTTAACTTTGTAAAGACCAAGCAAGAATCAGAGCTTGCATGCTAAGTGTTTGATATAATGTCAAACATCCAGAATTGAAACAAATCCAGTGTTTGCCAGAGTTGGAACCTACAGGGGAAAAATCATTAAAACCATATATTTCTAAAACCAAAAGAGTTTTAAACTTTGTAAAGACCAAGCAAGAATCAGAGCTTGCATGCTAAGTGTTTGATATAATATCAAACATCCAGAATTGAAACAAATCCAGTGTTTGCCAGAGTTGGAACCTACAGGGGGTTCTTACAATATTCATGTACGTCCTTTGCAATCTATATATCTTGGTTCAATTTCCACTTTATACCAAGGACTCGTAATTCTAAACTTAAAATCAGTTCTCTCAAAGACTTCCATTTTTACCTTGCCAGATCTAGCATCCTTAGCCCTCTCCTAATGAAGTCAATATAATCTATTTGAGAAAACATGCTTCTTACCCTCCATTAGAGCCTTATCCTGCTCACTTCACAACTTGTTTATCGTGGCCTTAAAGTCTAGTTTTCTTAAGGGTTTCTATCATATACCCTTGCTAAATCTACGACACTTTTAAGGCCTCTCCCAATCAAACGCTATATCTAGTCTCAAAGAATGATCCTAAATCTTACCCTCCCTTAAATCTACTCTCTTCAACAACCTTAAAATTTGGAAAATTGCCCGACATCCATGCGCTTCATTAGATTGACACTACAACACTTGTCAAGATTTACATTGATGTTCTAAAAATTTTGCCAATTTTCCCCCAATATTTCTCTCATCTTGGAGTGCAAAGATTTCTCCTAAACTGAGTATCAGAACGGAACTATTCTTGCACCGTCATGAAAGTACACTTCCAGAGCCTTCTAGAAAGTTGTTGCATTAAGAATTCCAAGCACTATTGGCAGATCTATGAAGTTGAAAAGTTGACTTTATGGAATGTTGCATTCCTTTTTCCTGAAAACTGCAACTTACTTAGAAAATGAGAAAAAAAAATATGTATCTTGCAATTCCAGTAAGCAACTCATGTTGGTTTTTGCACTTAGGAAATTCTCATATCTACTTGCCTTAAAATATTGTCGGATCTTGTTTTAAACATCAATGGCTACAAAATCTAATTGGATCTTTTTTCTTACTCCTAGATCTAATGCAGAATGATTCCAAAGACTACAACAGAATAAGCACTCTTCAACAGATATCCAAGCCATGTTATAGTAGGTCAGACTAAGAACTAACACAGAAAATAATTGATATTTTTAGATTATGCTTCTGCAAAATCAAGCACACGCACAAACATATGACATCTCCATTACTTAACTCTGCCAACATAGCCAAGTTTCCCATCGTTAATTCTACAATCCTCAAGTGTTTTACAAGATCCCAGCTGCAGGAGTTAGGGTGCTAGCAGCATCCTAACTTGGTAGCCATAGCCCGGCAGGGGATACCGTTACAGATAACAGCATTTGATACTAATACGCATGAACGAACAACCCTAATGGGTAGAGCTTTCCCCCATTACTAGGTGCGATAAGGGGAGCAAGGTGGCATGCATATAAGCGTCCCATCCTAACCATGACGCATGATGTACTAATTGGTTGGTATTTTATGCTAATATTATTGCCATAAAGAAAATTTCACTTATGCACAAAAAAGTAAAACCCATACTAATTCCTCTGTTGAATTTTTAAAAAAACAAATTAATGGTTGACTCCATATCACTCATCCCCTTCTTCAATGGATGGCAGGTCTTGATTCTTAAAAAACTCCAAGTTATATTGATCCTAACCACTTGAAGTCTTGAACTTTCCTTGCACATTCACACTGAACTTGCGCAGACATTCCTATCCAAGCTAAAAACTCAACACGAGGTAGGTAGTTACACCCATGATAACTTACAACATATATACTATACACGATAAGTTAATTATGTTATATTGTATAATTGTCCTATTCAACATAATATAATGAGATAAAGAATTAATGTACCTTTAAACATAAGGTAACAATGTTTGTACTTGTGATTGTTAGTGTTAGGCTACACGAACTCTGATTGGGTCAATTCTATTGGCATTAGCAGATCCACGACTAGTTATGTTTTGCCATATTGATGCTGGAGCATCTGGGCGGATGAACTATCTGCATCGACCGGAAAAAAAATGATTTGATGTTTTGTTATTTGAGTTCGTAATTGTGGTTTTCAGTTTGACGTGCTTGGGTCCTCTGGTGGTCCTTCGCCAGTTTGTTTGCCAGCCATGACATCCATTGTGAATTGCTAACTTTGTATTATGCAGTTACATTTGAAATTTGGATTGTCATAAGAGATCAATGCCAAATGGAAAGTGCAGTTTAATACCATTAGAAGTCGAAGAGTTGAACAGGCAAGAAAAAGGGGCAGTTTGCAGGCTGCGTGGAAGTTTTGGGTTGAAAAGAGGTTAATCACGCACAGAGGAGTTAGAGAATAAAAAAGGAAGAAAACAAAACAGTGTAAGGAAAAACAGAAAAGCTCTCTGAGAATACCAAAAGGCCCAGGGCAGCGTCCGAAAAGAAAAAGGAACAAGACAAGTAACAGAAAGGCTGCGCAAGTTTGAAAAAAAGACAAGCTCTTGGCAGCTGAGGCATAAGGAAAATACAATTTCTCTTTTGACAGGGTTGCATGGAGAAGACAGGGAGCAGCATGAGTGAAGAAACAAACTAAAACCTTCACCAAAAGGAAAAAACCACAATTTGAGACCCTGTGTAAGGAAAGGGACTTGAGTTAGCAAAAGCCGCGTGAAAGAGACCAAGGGGCTGTGTAAGACAATTAAAGGGAATCGTCAATAAAGTGTAGGATGAAAAAGCAGTTAAAAGGGGTGTGCTGCATGAGAAAGCAGTGTAGTGAGAAGCATGGAAACAGAGGTAAAAACCACCTGCGTAAGGAAAAGAAGTTTGGAATCAAGCTGCATGAAAGGTGAAAAAGACTCCTGCGCAAGAAAAAGACCAGAAAGGAGTGTGTGGATAGTGAAGGAAGGAGGAGGTGTAGCATGGGTAAGGTAGTAATGAGCTGCGTAAAAGTATAGATTGCTTAGACAAGAAGAACAGAGGAAGTTACTTTAGAGCAAACTGATTGTAACAGATTCATCATTGTTCACCCAAGCTAAGTTTTATAAATGGCTTGCAATCCTTCAAATTGGCATTTAAATTGATTGTTTAGTGATTGCTTGAATGTGTGAATTCTCCTGCTGTAAATCTATTCAGTTTGGTAGGTAGTTTGTCATGCATCACATATTCTGGAGTTGTTACATGGCAATGCAAACTCCATCATACAGTTGCTTTGTCTTCCACAAAAACAGAGCAAACGAGGTAGCCACTACTGCAAGTTGTGAGGCCATATGGTTGCAAAATTACTATATGACTTGCAACCGGATCTGCTCACACCAACTCCATTGTAAGTGTGTAGACATTTACATGGTTGAGGCAAAGGTCTTGCATGTGGATAATAATTAGGGTAAACTTAAGGGCCTCAATAATTTACCTTTAGTTCCACTGCCTACAGACGAGCCAAGTCAAGAACAATTAGTTCTTAGACAGTTTTTCAATAGAGCACCTAGAGAATCACAGTTCTGATGAGGAAGCATAGTTTAGCTTGATGTGTGATGTGATGCTACCATTAGCACTTCATTCTGAATTTTTGAATCCAAATTTTTTCTAATATCCTGTGTTGACACTGTCTACATAATATTAATTTTCTTGGAAAATTTATGAGAGATTTTTAGTTTCTTTATGAAACTTCATCTAAAATTTAAAATTCAAACAAATGTTTATGATTTAAAAAAAAAATTGGTCTTTCTAAATACCCCACACCCTTTTGTTTTTCAAAAATGTTGCATCCAGAACCCCCTCCTGGGGACCATGGTCAGTAAATAAAGGTAAGGAACAAAGAAAACCAAATGCACACACAACAACCTTTGCATAAAACTTCAACACCAAAAGAACACTTCCACGGCTAAGAATGTTAACTCATCCTAAGAATGTTAACTCATCCAGACACATACCAAGTGGGCATCCAGTGGAGGAGGATAGTTGTCTGTTAATGTGTCAATCCAGCTGAAGATCATGTTATGGTAACCATAGGGCTGTCCTGACATGTTCCGAGCATATTCCCATGCTGCAGTTGCATTGAACTTTGCACGTATATCAGGATGAAGAGGAAGAAGGGCAATATGTGGATTAGAAGAATCCTTGAGTTGAAGTTCCCACCATTCCTCCCATGGAACTACAGCAATAATTTCATCACCCTGCCAAACCAATGATATAGCATTAGCCACGGAAATGTATGACCAACACCTAGAATTAAAAATGTCAACAGATATAATTCACTGATACTTATGAATCTATCCTCAGGTTGATAATGATTGGAACTGATGAAGAATAATTGCATAAAAAATAAATGCCCTATAATATGATAGAAATCTCTTAAGAACGTTTACATTCATAAAGGAAGTTTAGACTATACTGAGGCGCAATGAAATTCTGGCCACATCAAATTCAGAAGTGATGTCCAAAATGCATTGATATCCAATAAACAATGTCAACCAGTTTATGAAACGATAACATATGCTGCTGACATTTGAAAATTAAATTTGCAAGTACTCACTAAAATCTGATGAAATTGCCTCAAAAAAAGTTAAATCTAAAAACACTTGCAATTTCTCATTATTGACGAGGTGACATCAAATGCACAAGAAACAAGCAAAAAGCTGAATATGCTTAAAATCTGTTGGCTAGAAGATTTTAAGTCAAAACATGTCAATTTAATAGGATCTTGATGGATAAATAAAATGAACTTATTACCAAAATTGATTAGGAACATGTACTCTACACAAATTCCAGCTGAAAAGATGAAAATACATGAACTCGGAGACAACGTAGACATGATAAGACTTGGGAATGGAATTAAAGTTCATAAAAAGCCATGAATCATTTGTATGAACTATGAAGTATGTACTGACTAACTGCTCTCTAATGAATCATATAATGCAAATGTGTTGTACCCATACAAAAAATTTGTATTGTTTGCATTCCATTTCAAACTTAAATTTGTTATTTTCTTTAATGTGCAAATTACTACATGACTGGATTTGTGAGTCCAGGTCTGGATACAGGGCCGCGTACGATCCGGGTCTAGGTCCAGGTCCGGGTTTGCCCCTAGGTTTGTCTGCGGTTGGCCCAAGCAAAAACAGGGCATACTTGGCGCCGTGGATGCCCAACAAGCAAAAAAATCAAATTTAAAATTAAATAAGCCCCACATCCTAATTCGCCTTACCTTCCCTTCATTTTGTCATTTCACCTTAATTTCATTACAAAACTTGCATTCTCACCATTTGCTTTCTCCAAGCTGGTTTTGAAGATTGCTGCATTTTTTTCGAAGGTGGAGATTATACAAGAGTAAAACGCACACAAAAGGCTTAGGAATCGTTGGAGAAGGAAGATTTAGCCATCAAAGGCGAGTAAATCTTCCTTTCATTGGAGAAGGAAGATTTAGCCATCAAAAGCAAGTAAATCTTCCTTTTCTTTAAATTTTCAATAATTGTTTCAAGATTTTTCAAGTTTCAATAATTCTTTCAAGATTTTTCAAGTTTTTTAAGGGGTTATAATGCCAATTTTTTTTTAAAAAATCAATAATGCTTTCAATTTAAGATTCATTATTCATACATGATGGCTCAATTGCCCGTGGCCAAAATGAAGAGAGTTCTTTTAAAATTGATGCAGCTTCGCTCCTTTGGCATTATACAACAATGATTAAGCAAATGCCTAGTGGTGGAAGTTTTCTTTGAAGGTGTAACCATTGCAAAAAAGAGCATGTAGGCTCATACTATCGAATGAAAGGTCACTAATGTACCATCCCTAAACAAGGAATAAAAGCTTGTAACGAGCCAAATGGCTAAGGGCTGCCACCAGATCTAATAATGCCTTATAATAAAGAACAAGAGGAAGCCAACATGAAAATCAAAAAATCAACAACTGATCATCCTCTTGCCAATAAAGGCTCGAATAGACCTCCTAGTGGCTTACCACAACCAGCTGGCCCACATCCTTTCATGTCAATGCCACTACCTCCAGAATCAGATAATAGTATGGTTACACAAAAAGAGGCCCATTCGGCAAGGTCTTCAAAAATGAAATCAGAGCGGTTGCATATTAGAGAATTGCTCATTGCATTTATGGCGATGGGCTTCCTTTCAACATTATTAGATCACCTTATTGACGGGAGATAGTGAATACCCTTTGCAATACACCTCTTGATTATGTTAGTCTCAGGTATGAAAAGGTGTAAACTGCCTTTGGCAAAGGAGAAAGCTTCAATAGAGACAAAATTGAGTGATCAGATATGCATAGCCGAAAACAGGTGTGTTCATCAAATCTGATGGATGGAAAGATTGCAAAAATAGACCATTCATCAATGTTATAGCAGTGTCCCCTAAAGGCATGATGTTTTTTAAGGCACTGGATTGTAAAGGGCAAGTAAAAGATGCATGTTTCGTTGCCAATATCCTAATAGAATCTGTATAGATGGTGAGGCCTCAATATGTTGTCCAAGAGATAATGGACAATGCTAAAAATTGTAGGGCAGTTGGGTCTATATTGGAGGCTACATATAATCACATCTCTAGAAACCATGTGCAATCTACACACTCAATTTAATCTTGCAAAAGATTGGCACGCAAATTGACTAGGTCAAACAAGTCTACGTGGAGCCCGAGGAGATTCAAATGTTAGTGATTAGTCATCACACATCACAAGTCATATTCAAGACCTTCTCCAAGTTGAAGTTGTCAAAGGTAATTTAATTTTCTTTTTTTATAGTTGATGTATGACATGTATATTTGAATCTCACACAATCGTCTTACGACAACTTGTGCAGGTGCGAGAGGCCTTGGGTGCTACGATCATCAACATCTTGTGGAGTGTATGGAGGCAGTCAAACACATAAAGGTCCCAAAAATTAAGAGAATGGATCCTTGATGATGAGTGGTAGGATCACGTGGAATAGGTTTTGAGTTTCACAGAGCCCATCATGAGCATGATTAGGTATGCCAATACTGATTGCCCATGTTTAGGTGAAATTTATGATGGCATGGACTCGGTGGTGGAGAAAATAAGAACAATAATGGAAGTCAAAGAACATGACCCAATGGAAACATTTTTCAAAATTGTGCAACAAATTATTGTTGACCGTTGGAACAAGATGACAACCCCCTTACATTTCTTAGTATTTTCTTTGTCGCCAAAGTATTATAGCAAAGAAGTACTTGCATTGCCAAGGAGGGTGGCACAATATAGAGATGTAGAGGTTGCTACTAGCTATAAGGTTAAATTTAGAAAGATATTTTCATATGATGATGTTCAAAATATTGTTTAAAGTGAGTTTGACCTTTTCATATCTTCAAAAAATCATGCAACTACCACTCTTCATGCCAAATATAGGATGAGTGTTAATGAGTGGTGGTATATAGTATATACATAGGCAAGGCTCCATTTCTTGCAGCCTCTAGTAATTAAAGTTCTCTTCCACATATGTATCATTTCATTTCTTATTTTATCATTTTTCATTCTATGCTGTCATATTAAAATATTTTCATTTTATAATTTATGTTTTAAGTTTTAATTCTTGTATTATAAAATTAAATACTAAATATTATGCAAACTCAATAGGTTGCAAGTTCTTCTTCAACTAAGAGGAATTTGACTACATACTCATTCATCAACTCAATCAAACGCAATCATTTGGGTACACAAAAGCAATGGATTTGGTCTACATACACTCCAACTTCATCTATTGTCACGTAAGAAACCTAAATACAATTAGGGTGTGTCAAGTAATTGGGATCTAGAGCCTTGAGTGTGCTAATTTTGATGCTACACTTGCACAACTAGCCTAAGTCTATAGATGAGGCAGCTCTTGCACTTGATACAGACATAGCTAGTGGGAGTGGCAATGTAATGAGCCAGCCTGGCTCTAACCCTCAATTTGACTGCAAGGAATTCTAAAATTCTGGAATTTAATTCTTTTCCCCCAAATTTTCAACAAATATATATATGATTTTTGCTCCTTCCCAAAATAATGAAATTGCATTACAACAACTCAATTCATAACACTATTGTAATTCATAAACCACTACACCCAGGAAATTCACTATTGAATTCAATTTGAAAAGAATCATTAAAACTAAAAAATTCTAACATTACAACTAATGCAATGAACACTAAATGCGGCTCCAACCTGATTGTACTTCTTCGAACTAATCCAACAATGGCCGCGTTTTTAAGCAATGATGGTGGCTGCTGCTGATAGCTGATTGCTGATTGGGAACAAGACAGTGGCTGCCGTTAAGAATTACTCAAGCCAATAAAGAACAACTCTAGACAAATTCTTTGGGTGGCGTCTAACATTTCCAGCTTATCCTTTGTCTACGGCGTCAAACACTTGCAAATGTCCTACCGAGAATCCTCAATGCTGAACAAAGAAAATCACTACACAATTCACCAGCATCAAATTTGCTGATTCAAAGTGCTATATTGAACAAAGAATTTACAATTCTTTGCAATCAAACTTCTTCCTCCAAACCCTTGTTTCGAAACCACAACCGAAATCATAAGTTTTCAAAGATGTAATAATATGAATCCCTTGCCTTTCACAAAGCATTGCTTTTATAATTAAAAAGTGTCTTCTCCCACACACTTTCACTTAAAACACTTTTTATACTTAGGCACATA
>MU225783.1:2738614-2764430 GCA_018584345.1 Thuja plicata
TGTCAGCCTGAAACACTTTTCCTTTGACATAGAAAATGTGATTGAGGGCCAATATGTAAACTATGAAAAGCTATAATAAATGTTCTCATACATTCCAACAAAAATAGAAGTCACTGGTATCTTGAGAGTTAACATTCACCAGTGTGCGGTAGTGACTGAATGTTGAGTAAAACATCATCATCAATGATAGGAGACAAAACTAAATTCTAAAAATTGAATTTGACAACATATTGGATGAGGAAAACAAGTGACTCAATGGACAGATGTTATATGAGAAAAACCTGTCCAGATTAATTTGAAATTTAATTGAATAAGGGTTTGGGAACAAAGAGCGCCAAAAATAGCTTGTTTAATAGAAAAGAGGAAAATGGGGAATTCATAGTAGGATCATCCACCTTGTCACTCATCAAGAAAAGAGTAGCTTAAGGGTATGTTTAACTTCAGTGTGCCTCGAGCACCCTTTTAGGTTTGGCCAAGGAATGGAGAGAGAAGCGAGAGAGTACCCTCCTTTTAGTTGGGCATGACCTCAATTTTTGTTTTGCTGAGAAAAAATTGAGCTTATTCCTCTCCCTCCTTTGTTGAACCTATAGAATGAAAATTGGTTAACTAGCCCCTATAGATAGTAGGGACCCCCATTCTAGTTGAACCTATAGAATGAAAATTGTTTAACTCACCCCTATAGATAGTAGGGACCCCTATTCTAGCATCAAGTGAAATTGGCTGGTGTCCCTGTAGATCTACACAAAAATGGTGTCAACCAAGCCATAGGTTGATCTTGCCTGTTTATTAAGGCGCCTATCCCTCCAAGAGTGAGCAAAAGCAAGAGCACCAAACCAATCAAGCTATTATTCCCCACTCTATGGCCACCCCCAATTCAATCGACCCAAATGCCTAAACTATAGCAGGGGAACCCCAATTGAGCTGATCAAAATCATAATTTCAACATTCTACAATTCAATCAACCTTCTTAGAAAAAAGAAGGTGCACTTCAGGGGCCTATCAATCACGTGAATAAAAGGTCTTTGCTCTCAAAGGCCTATCAATTGTATGCAAGAAGGTCTGTGATAATGTGACCACCAAATATAACTAACACACTACTACATGATCCTTACTTCAAGCAGAAGTGCTCCAACTATGATTAGTTCATGTTCTAATCCATTTTGCTTCTCCCAACCCTTCCCTTGTAGTTCCTCTTCTATCTCAAGCCCCTCCCCCTTCTTATATTTGGGATTTTGCCAAGCCCACACATCAAGAAACCAATACCCTAACCTCTTGCCTTAAAACCTATTGGGCAGGTTGAGTCAACCAATTTAAGTCCATTCAATAAACTCTAGATATGCCCCCACCCCCTATTATGGTTTAGATGGTTTATGTAGTTTGGATAGGGAAATTTTTGAATGCAAACTCTTTCAATTTTAGAATTTTGAGCAAGGGTTGAGAATCTAGATAATAGTATTGATCTTAAATACCAACTATCTAAATAGTCACAAATGTCTGACAGTACATGTTGTAGACTCATTTACCGGGCAACTATTTAAACTAACCTGTTTAAATTGTGAGGTTGAAGAAATCTTCATCCACAGTCAATCCACATTAATAAAGTTACACACCAAGTCACTATTTTGCCACTCGCATGACATAAACCAAAGAGATAGATATATGACCAACGCTTTTGAATTGAAAAGTTAGTCCTGAAGTGCATGACATGAGTACTAAGGTTACTAATAAGGCCTGAATGAACAAATGCTCAACACGTCCACCAAGAAAAAACAGGTAAAGGAAAAGAAATGGGGAAATACCTATCTAAGTGGTCAAGGTAATACACTTCCAAATGATCCATTCCTCATGGTCTTGGCAATCAAGTTATCATAATCCATAGATTTCCAAACTAGGGGACATATCCATAACTATTTTCCCATCGACATTTTTGACAACACTACCCTCTTCAATAGAATTCTCAATCCTCTACACAATGGTGCTATGGTTTTCAAAACAGCCAAGTACAAGTAGATGATAGATGAGATTAGGATCTACATTTCTGATTAATATATTACATAAATAATATAGATAGGAAATTGTGACTATGAATATGTGAGATTCATGGGGATCAACTAATCAACAATGGGAATTGATTGAATTTATCTTGGTCAAAAAGAAAGACTAGTAGGGGCCACTCCCAATCAAGGGCTTTCCACAAGCTAGATAAAGATAACCACGGATACAGATATTCTCACAACAGCAATTCTCATCAAGATATCTTCTTACACTCTCCCCTCTAAAAAAATCTACAACCTTTTATCATTATCTTGTTTATTTTTTATAGCAATGCCAATAACTCCCAACCATATCATACAATTTCAACCAAGTTGTTTGAAACATGTAATTATTTGGAGATTTAATATTTTTCCAAAATCTAAACGAGTTATTCTAGTGTTCTTTGTAAACAAACTCTTTTCCAATGAAGTTTCAGACTAATTATGGACATATTTTTCTCATATAACATTTGGCTATTAAGTCAATCCTTTTGATTGCATATACAAGACCGGTGTTCTTTGCCTTTTACATTTACTTGGCTTTCTCTTGCCAACACACATCCTAATTAAGAACGTCCTTCAGGCAAGGTTAGTATCCAACTATTTTTCTTTCTTTGTTAGTTGTTTGTGTTCCTTTCCTGTCCATTTGTTTCACATTTTGGAAAGCATATATTAGTAGAAACCAATAAGTTCAAGCATGCACACGAGACCAAGAAAATGGAGCACAAAAAAGAAACTTCAAGACGTTCACTCATAATCATACATAGAAAGGGACAACAAAGGGGGCAGTGGTACAAAAGTAGATATTTAAATACAAGAAAACTACAAATTACATATTTATTTATAATAATTTAATTTTTCTACAAGTTCCACTTTTTTAATATTTTTAAGCTTTCACTTGTTTTAATTTTGAAGCTTTTTTAATCATTTTTTGATGTTAGGTATGTGTCCCATGTTCCAATGGGGAATGAAATAGGGAACTTGTTAAGAGCCTTCCCAAATTAAAGGGAGCAATTTGGGGGTATTCCCAATAGTATCCTCCGTCCCTGTTCCCCAGGGGACACATCTCCCCTTAGAGGTGCATTGATATGCAACACAAGGTCTTAGTGGATTTTTTCATCCTACTCTTCCCCATCCTTTCTAATGGTGTGAATAAAATGTATTAATTCTCCTATGGTCTTCCTTTAGTCCCACCATTGTTGACTTTTATTGTCATTTCAATATTTCTATTGTGATTTTAAAAGATAGTGTCTTGTTTGTCGTATTATTTATAGCACTTCAAGAATCTTCTTTGTTGTCCTTGTAATTCCTCAAGACTAACCGGATTGTCCAACTTAGCACAACAATTTAAATGATATATATGATCAAACAATAGCAAAATGATTTCTACTTAAAACTCGAGCATCAAATGACATGCATTCTACAGAAACTCATGGGACAGCAACGAAAGTCCAATTGTATTCCTTTTTCCATCCCAATTCCTAGGATCACTTTCACATTGGACAAAACGATATCTATTTCCCATTTGCATGGCACTTTGATAGGAACAAACTAGATATTTGGATTCAAAGTCTCAAAGCATATCACAAGATGTGAGAAACCCCCATGAAGCCACAAGACATTTTGGATGTTAAGGTTCATATGAATGACCAAGTTCTCACCTAGTGACAATGTCATGTCAGACTTTGTCTGCAACAATGAAGCCCATAATTAACAGTTGGAAAGTCTTCAACAAGACTATTAAGAAGCACATTACCCCCAAGGTGCAAGGAGGAACTAACTGGCATGTTGCCTCTATATTTGCCAAGCATCAACTCCTTGGTAATGCCACATTCTCTAAGCTTCAGAAGTTCTGCATATATATAGTTACCTTCTTTAACCTTGTGTTTACACACAATTGCTACTCTTTTTATTCTTGATGAACCCACAACTATTGACCTTTTGATGCCCAACTCATAGATCTATGATCTGGACTTCCATTTGCCATAACTCTTGTATACTTAGGCTCTCATCCCTTTTCCCTTGGATCTCCCCCTATTTTAAAATTTACAATTCTTCAAAAAGTGGAAGTTAACATTCTCCAACAATTAAACCAATGACTTTTTTGCCTAGACCTTCCATTTCATCTAGTGTGAACCTCTTCACAATATGCAACAATCTCACTTCAATGAAGAGAAATTCATCATTCGCCACAACTCTTGTATACTTAGGCTCCATCCTTTTCCCTTGAATCTCCAACCCTATTTTAAAATTAACAATTCTTCAAGAAGTGGAAGTTAATATTCTCCAACAATCAAACCGATTACTTTTTGCCTAGAACCTTCCATTTCAGCTAATGTGAACCTCTTCACAATATGCAACAATCTCACTTCAATGAGGAGGTTTTCATCATTCATTTAGGCCAGAATTAGAAATTTTCAACAACCATTACAACCTTGCTAATCATATCAACTTGTACAAACTCAAATAAGAAAACTACTATACACTCAAATGGTAATGAAGGTTCCCTAACAACACTTGCCGAATAGTTTTTTAAGACTGCATTTTGATTGGTCTCAGTTGTGCCTTCTATTAGTTGTTTTCTTAAATTGAATAGATCTAAATCCTATTCAAATATGTGTTGTACCAGACTTCTAAATAAATGAGGTTCAGCAGGATCTTAGTCCATCCAGGGACTTTAACTTGAGATCATGTCACAGCAAAACATATGCAAAAGGGCTGCAGGTATTAAGTATGCCTAGGATGAATGCAGTTCCATTTAAAGACTAATAAGGACTCAATGAATAAATGTAAAACAACTTAAGACATTATCAAAGGAAAGAGGCCAGTAACTCATCTGCAATCACAGAATTCTTAATCGACGTGCTATAACCTTCTGCAACCGTCAATATTCGGCAACATATAAAACAAGCTCTAAGAAACCATTTAAAATTGATGCTCACCACACAACAAGGAAAGAAACTGAAATAAACTGAAGGACCAATTCCAGCAGTATAACCAACAAGCAAGCAGTTTCACACCCGACACACTGCAGGCACTATTACTCTTTTTCACACAAATGTATCACAACAGCAGCTCAATTTTAACTCCTTCCAAAATACATGTAACGTCTGTATATTGTCATATTCTCTTCTTTAAGCTATTATCTCTATTCTCTATTTTTTTGGTTCCGTCACAAGTCATATTTATAAGGAAACTACAAAAAAACTAATTTACAATAATAGCCTTTGGCTGTTCCAGCTTTGGCACTTCCTACCGTTTAGAGTATCTTAGAAACAATACTAACAATTAATTAACAGAAGCCTCCAGTCTAATAGGAATGGCTAACGCCCATGTTCAATAACAACCACTGAGTTCGCTCTCCAGGCTGAAAATAGCTGGAGGAATTGTTGGGTGCATCAAAATACCTCGTTGTCTCATGACAGCTGTGGCTGCAGGTTAATTGCAGCAGCACTGCAAGTTATCCAGTTTTGCTCCAATCGTCACATCACTTCCACAGCGCCATCCTTGTTGGTATCTTTATTTGTTATAGGTTTGTTGTACGTCTGTTGAGTTCTTAAAAACAACTCAAATAATTAGAGGATTTGTTTCTCTAAATAAGGATTTCTGAAACCTATAAATATATACTTCATTTGGTTGAATTATGACGTAGAAAATATTATTTTACATGCTCTAAAAATTAAAATGGTACCAGAGCGGATCATTTTCTGTGCCTATTATCATGCAGTGATTTCTTAAGAGAATTTGTCAATTTCCTTGACAAGGCATCTACACCACTGGATGTGTTATCTATTCCACAAGCTGCAATTCAGAATCTCCATTTATTTTGTAGGTGCGATAGGAAAAGATTGATTTTAGTCATGTTGTGAGCTTGAACTCAACTCTTATAATTTTAATCTTTCATGTGGATTAGAATTGTGAAGTGGAGGATGACTGTTGCAGACATATCTGAGTTTGAAGCATCTCTCGTGTCAATGATCTCTAAATACAGGAGGAGGAGCTTCTAAATTGTATGATCTTCTGAGGGTAGGACATATCTCACAAGCTGAGGTAGGCTGTTGCCATTCAAGAGAAGCATGATAGCATTCGAACGGTAGCAGATCTGACAACAAGAGGTCCATCTTCACAACTGCTGCTGCAATGATTTAGATTGTATGCTGAGAGTTTTGATCTCACTGCTTGTATTCTGAAGTTTCCATACATTGTCAGATCGCTGCCCTAGAAGATTATCATTTAGCAGTGATGATATATGCTTTAATTTAGCAATGCAGGCTTTAGCTTTTATTCATTGTGACATGCTCCAATGACTTGCACTGGTTGTGGTGTTACATTTTTTGTTTAGATTAAAGGGAGATCAGGCCATATTGTAGTGGGGTGCATTGTGTGATTACTGTACAAAAAAATACTCAATTTTTGCAGCATTCAAAGCAACACAAGGAAGGATTTCGGCTCAGTTTACTCAGAAGAAAGTCAAATTAGCGCTTGATAAAGGCTGGGGCATTTCATAAGACTTGATTTTGTTTCCAATCAATAGCCGCCAGTTTGCAAGAAAGAAGCCCAAAATACTTATTACTAATAATTATGTGGAGGATAGGGTGCATATGAAATTGAGATCATAAAAAAGAGCGACATCAAAAGAAGAGATCGAGCATGTAATGTACGGTGCCAGTAACATTTCTTTAGAATTACAGAGGGTTGTGCATTTAATCTACACTGCTTTGGTTAGTGGAACATTACTATCTTCCTTTGGCATAGATAGAAAGGCTTCCAGAATTTTTTATCTCTAATCGTGGTGGCCAGGTTTTTGAGGTGAAAGCCACACTTGTAGTTATCATCTCATTTCTTGTTATGTGTGCTATTTCTGGTTTGTATTGTATAGTCAGATATTTTGCCTTCTAGTAGTTTAGTATTGTTTTTTTAGAGTCATTTAGTTTGTTGCTATAATTTAAAAAGAACCTATAAACTTAGGTATTATATATTTTTGGTTTCTTTAGTATAGTCAGATATTTTGTGTCATAAAAGTAATTTGTATAATTTTTTAGAATGTAGTCCATCTATATGAGTTTTTTAGTTGTAATGTCATAGTTTATTGTTTTCTTAGTTTAGTATTTTGAGCTAGTTTATCTTGGGCAGTATTATTGATTCATCTGTTCGAGTCAACTGTCCATACCCAATTGTAGTTGGATGCACTTTCACTTGTACGCGACATCCATTTTGTGGGGGTGTTGGCATTATGGTAGTTTTTGGAAGAGATCTGAAGATCGGTCATAAGAAGATACATAATTGGTTGTCATTGATGGCAACATGATCAGTTAATATGATTGGAGCGACCGGTAAGCTTTGTACATGATCGGTAAAGTGAGAAACAGGTAACTGTGTTGATCGGTGTACAGGTGGTGTATAGGAAGAACAGTTTCAGTCAATTAAATTGGTAGCGGTTGAGCTACAGAGCAAATCAAACGATGCGATCTTAAAGGAGACATTCATATGGTATGAGGAATCCATGGTTCTGACCACGACAACTAATTCGATGTTTTGAGTGACTTATGTTTTTGATGTGGAAGACAGTGTACCTATTGGGTCACCAATAAGAATTTCATGATGAGTCAATTAAGGCAGTGGATCTGAGATTGGTTATTGTTTATGGAAATGTATATTATGTTTGGGGACGACGTATTAGGTATGATTGACGTTGATTTCAAGGAGGTTGGTAAATATTTTGTGTCGACATTGATGGAAGGTTTTTAGGTCTTAAGCCACTTAAGAACACATTATATAAAGAGATCTAAACCGTGTGATTTAGGGTTGTGATCGTATTTTCAAGTGTGGCGATTAGAGATTGAAGAAGTAGAGATCAGTATAGTGTCAGAAAGCAAAGGAGCAAAGAGGATCTGATAGGCAAGCAGTGCCATTCTACAGATCATCATTGTTGTTGTTTCCTAACAGTTGCAGCAGGGTAAATCACTTAACAAGGTAGATCCTAACATGTCTTTATTGTAAATCTTTTAACAGGGTAACTTCTTAATTGAAGGTTGAAATCCTCTAACGAGGTAAACTCTAACAAGTCTTTTGGTACTTCTAACAAGGTACTAGTCACTTTTAACTGGGTGAACCCTAGAAAGGGTATTGTAGCTCCTAACAGGGAAAACATTTTTATAGCAGTAAGGTGATTTGTGGGTGTCATCCCCACTGTGGTTTTTTTCCTCTAACAAGGGGTTTCACGTGAAAAGTTTGTCATATGCAATGCTTTTGTGGACGTTTGATGTTGTTTACTTCTATTTGATAATATCAGTTGCATGTTTCATTATTTGGAAGTTGTTGTTTAGCTTTGCTAGATCGGTGGTGAAATTTCTTAAGTACTTGTTTACACTGATTCACCCCCCACCCCCCTCTCAGTGCTTGTGCATACTAACAATTGGTATCAGAGTCGTTGGTCCTCTTGATATTAATCTTAACCGCTTGAGGGAAAGATCCCTAAAAACCAGCATGGAGAGTTACAGGTATGAGAAGCAGCTTGAGGATGCAAACAGAGTTACAATGAACTAAAGGAAAAGCTGAGGTACTCCCTTGCAAAAAGAAGATAACTCACTGAGCAATTGATGGAAAGCCAAGATTACATTGAGCAATTGCCTGAAGGTAGTGTCTTAAGAATATGAGGAAGCAATTGCAGATCTATTGGATAAGAACAAGGGACTTAAAGAAGAGGTGGCAAATCTGAAAAGAGAGCTTGAAAGTCAATCTGTCAGGATGCGTGAAGAGCTTGAAAGAAGAAGAGTTGTTGAGGATGCAAAGAAAACTGTTGAAGATGCCCTAAAGGCTAAAGATGAAACCCTAACAGAAAAGTTGGAGCAACTATTCAGATCGGAGCAAAAAGTTGTTGTGTTGAATGAACACTTACATGACACAAATAAAGAAAATACTGACATCTTAAGAGAGAATGAGGGACTAAGGAAAGAGAATGATAAGCTGAAAGAAGAGCTTAAAGCTGCAAATGATATTCTGGATAAATTCAATAAGAGTTCTGATAAACTTGATGAACAACTTGCTAGTCAAAGGAGAAATGGAGAGAAACAAGGTCTGGGTTTTTCAAATTTTGAAGCTGGTGAATCATCTGGCACTAAGGACATCAATGCAGGAGACAAACCAACACCCAAGGTGAACAATAACACTGGTAAGAGAAAATATAGACCGGTAAGTTTAAATTGTCATAAGGAAGGTCATACTGCTAATGTATGTTGGTTTAAACCTATTGGTCCTAATGTTAGAGTTAAAGGTCCTACTACTAGATCAGATAATTCCTATGGTAGAGGTGATAACTACTATACTAGATCTAATGCATTCCAAGGAACTTGTTATTACTGCAAAAAGTTTGGACATAAAGCTAATGAGTGCGGGGCAAGAATCAACAGTCAGTGGTCATATGATTACAACAGTCAAAGACCTATTAATCGGGGTAACCAGTCAGATGTTACCTATTCTATTTGTCAAAACAACGGATATATGACTATGAATTGTAGATTAAGGTCAGGTAGAGGCAATGTTGGACCTTGGAATCAAACAGGTACGGCTTGTTATACATGTAACAAAGTTGGTCCTCTTGCTAGATCATGCAAAGCAAGAAAGAATACAAGAGGTCAACTGGTGAACAAAGATGCAAATGATAAAGGTAAGAGAATTGTTGATGCTGAAGAAGTCATAAGTGAAATGAAGAAGACATGGGTGAAGAAAGATGAATTGAAATCTTCTGAGTTGACTGAGAGCTCCACAGATTTAGGAAATATGGAGAATCCACCGGTGAACTAAGTCTGATATGACTTAGGGGGAGCACTAAAAGGAAAAATCCTAAACTACCCCTATTAGTGAAAGAGCAGTAAGATTCATATGAATATTGAAATGCCTATTTGTGATTTAATGATGTTAGTGAAGATAAAGTGCTATATTTGGTTTTGTATGTGCATATAACGGTTGTTATGTTATAACCATTGTGATCGGTGAGAAGCACTATGTGACCGTTGAAAACAATGACTGCATTCTCAACGATATAAAGATGAAAAAGTAAACTCTTTTGTTATTTTACATTCTTACGAGTTTACTGAAGAGCATTTGTAAACATTCTAAAGCGATTGTGAGCATTTCTTGAGTGCAAATTGACATTTCAAGCATTGAACTGTATCAGTTGTCGAAGAACACCTATCGGTGAAATTGGAGGTTATTGCTTATTGAGTGAAGATTCTACAGGAGTGTTACTGCTAAGAGCTAATTGTTGATGGACACTCATGTGATGATCGATGTTGTGGATGAGCCAAGACCCGTATTCAAGCTACACCTGTTGAAGGCTAACGAGAATGATCCTATGGGTGCCCTATCATCTATACCCTATGGTGTACCGCTAACAGAAGAAATTTGTTCGGTCATACTCTGTAAGCTGGAAGATCTTAGGCTGATGAAATCTATGATGAATTCATTACCCTGAGCGATGGTGTAAAGTTGAAGGACGAACATATGCATTTTATGCATAAAGGGCTTACCTATGCAGCCAAGATAACTGATGATTTCAATCCAGATTGGGTTAGATTTGTGCTGAGCAGAGTCCACGATCAGTTTATTTGGTTGGACAGACCTCACAAGATCACAAAGGAATTAATCAATCATGTTACTGGATTTTGTGTGACCGGTGAGGCACCAACTTTGCAGACTATTGCTGCTAATTTGGTTACGCGCTTGACCAAATCTAAACAAGATCACCGAGCAATGACTATCAAAGACATTGAAGACAAAGAAGTGAGATTTGTTTCAATGGTGGTTGGATACAGAGTATACCAGTCCAGTCAGTTGAACAATGTACCTGGTGGAGCAATTCATGCTGCATACAGAACAGTGAAAGAGGATGCAAAGTATGACTTATGTGAGATGTTGAGGAGCCAATTCTTTGTGAACATGGAGAAGATCAAGAAAGATAAGAACCAATCATTCAAATATGGTTCAATCCTAGTATGTATGTTCTTCTATCTGCAGAATCAATTTCCAGGAATAGGTCCTATGACATGGTTAAAAGATCAACCGGTAGTTATGCAAATTAAGCAATGCATCAGGACATTAGGAGACAATTTCAATACTGTCATATGGGGATACTTTAAAGATTTTCAATGAAAAATGCACTTAAGAGAGAGAATCACAAACAGTATAGTTGAAAAGTACAAGAATGATATTTGCTTTCTAGTAGATACAAATACATGTATGTTGCAGGCAGTTCAACCTAGAACTTCTTGGGCACCAGCTATGGGTTATGAAGTAGATGGTAACTTAGTTACTTTACATGCTGATGTACTTTTGTCAAAACCTATTGATACTTCTACACCTAGATTTGGAACCTATGAGGAGTCATCATTGAAAATTCACAATCAACTGAAAGCATCGGTAATCCAAAGAAAAATAAGGAAACAAGTTGACAATCTAGCCAAAATGAGTGGCATAACACAAGAGATGATGACTAAACTTAGGAAGAAAATGGAAAGTGAAAAGGCAGGCACATCTGTCGCTGTTGAAGGCAAGAAAGTTGAGGTTGGAGTTGAAGAAGTCACACCTCTTAGAGTCGCTAGGAGTTCAACACTAAAACAAACTCAATCTACTACTCCTATTATGACTAAGCCACTAAAAGAGTCACTTGTGACTGTTCAACAAACCTACAGAAGAAAGAAAACAAAGACATCTGGCTATAAAGAGTCTAAGAACAAGAAGGAGAGTACGAATAAGGCTAAAGAAAGAGAAGTTGAAACTGAGTCTGAGAAGAAGCAGAAGGAACTAAGAGCTAGTGGGAAGAAGTCCTCTGTAGTAGGAAAACCTATTGTGAAATCTGTCAAAGTTGATGATGTTATTACAATTGATAGCATAGTTCAGGATGTTAAGAAGAATGGAAGAATGACAGACGTGATGAAGTGCTATGATACATGTGCCATTGAAGACAAGAAGAAGATAGAAGATGCAGTCGTAGAGAGTCTATGTAATGACCCGAACCGGGTCTTTCCCCAAATTTGCTGAAATATTTCTCGGACAGATTAAACATTCAATTGCATGCAATAAACCATTGATGCTATAGCAAATAACCAGCAAATATATTCCAATAAAACCCTCAGCAAATATTATTGCATTCTATAACAACAATACAATAATAATGGGATTTCCACAATCCAAAATCTAAACTACAATATTCAGCAGCAATATCAAATGACAAGAACAACCTGGAAATGCAATGGCGAACTCTACAGTGAATCCGCACCGGAGACGAACTGGGGCTACGTCCAATCCTCCTCTAAGCCAAAAGGGTTTCCGTCCTCACGGCTGTATTCGAAAGCTGAAAGCTTCCTGATATCTCCAAGAGATAAATATCATATCAAAAACTAAGCATATCTCAAATGAGCCTTCAATCCTTCTTTTAAAGCAATGGTTGTGACTCTTCAGTTTCCCCTCTCTGTCTTTTCATATTCTCACTTAAAGTCACTTTTTAAATAAATATAACCGTTGGTAATAAAGTGACATAATAAAATAAAGTGAGGAATCTTCTGACATTAAAACGGAGGACCAAACGAACTCGGATGGAGACGTGTGATAGCTTGCCAGAAAGCTCTTGGCGAGATGCTCCGAGTCCACTACTGAAATGCCAAGAACACTGAGTTCTTCCTACTTACTATAAATAGTAAGCACCCTGGAAACCCTGTGGAAACTTATCCGATTGGCCTGAAACTGAAAACACCTAGGCCAAACACCCCTTTGATCCTCTGCCAAACCTCGGTTAGCCCACCGGACCATGATGAAAAGGCTAACTATAAGACATGAGATAATGTGCCCAAAAGGGGACATTACAAATCATCCCTTCCCGGAGATTGCTTGCCCTCAAGCAATCAGTATCTGCATGCTGCGATCATAATACCTGGATCCCAAACCAACCTCAGGGAAACTGCTCCACCAACCTATCATGTGAAACTGAAACATATATTATGCCCTGACCTGTGAAGCCATTCACACAGCAACAAAACAACAACCAGTCTAATGTCAGGATCCCAAATCACTGCAGGATCAGTCATACCAAACTGCCCTGTGTCGCCATCATCTATGAGGAAGTCCTCAACCCAACTGAGAACCTCACGCCAACTGAGATCATTGGCACCTCTACGGTCAGAAGCAAGGAGAAACCAAACCTCACACCAATCGACTCCCTGAACAAATACCAACCGCAAGTACGTCCCTCTTGGATCCCATAAGCAAAAGGGTCATCCATCTCCCCAGCTGGCTGAAAAATCCTGAGGCCTAATGCCCCTACTGAGTGAATCACCAGAAATGTCCAACTGCCGTAACACTGCCCCTCTGATCTGTCGCCCGAACTGGAAACTGTATTAAAGAGGCAAGATACGCAGACTGTCGGACGAGGCTTCCATCTGCAAGTGAGGAAGCATACCAAACCAATCACTCACCCCACACCTCTGCAATAATCGGGAAAGAAAGTTCTTCGTAGGTGGGCTGAATGGAAAACCAAATGCATCCCATATAATGTGGCCAACACGCGATGCACTAACCAACTTTACTGGAATTCCTGAATCAGCATAAGGATTCCATAACTGTCTCTCAATACCATAAGTACTGGATGAATTAGTATGATAGTGTAGAGGAGCCGCGGCTATGTGGAAAGAGGAATGATCCAAGGGATGCTCGCCAAAATGATACATCTCACCATCAACGAGAGGTAGTGCTGGTGTAAAAACCACACTGCACAGCAACTGAGGTCATCCCGCTACTCCAACCTAGTGACCAAGATTCACCTCTAATAGTTGACCCTGGGTCCCAAATTCTGTAATTGACCTCATCCTCGGCATGGGGATAGGAAATACCTTCCTCGTCTAGCTCGAAGAAAGGATTATCAAATATCAAATCAGCATCCATCTCAAACAAGAAATTGTCGATCGCCTAAAAGTTATCTAACTCATAAGGGAACTCTGGATGATCCAAAGATCTTTTGGGACAACTATCCAAGTCATAGGTCTGTTGTATGCTATCGAGTTCCTGAATCACCTCCTGAAAGAATTCGGACCTTTCCCTGTCGTCTTGTTCCCTGTATTGGCTAGTGGCAACAATCTAATTTCTTGCTTCCTTAAGAGCAAGATGTTTGTGCTCCCATTTTTCCTTAGCAATATTAAGCTCTTTGTTGAGCTTATTAGCCTCATCATCCTTTTTCCTCAACTGCTCAGCATAATTTTCTGCAACCTGTAACAAATAGTCGCGATCCGACAATAAACATAGATATTCTGATTTCCAAACCTCAAATGTTGTTTTGATCCCCTATAAATCAGCAACATAAGATCCAATCCTTATATCACCTTGTCCTGTCTCTTTCTGAGCTTTCCTGTAAAGATCCTCAATGATTTGGTGAGTGCTATCATGGTGAACAAGAGTTGTCGTAATAGCATCGTTACTGACTTTCAGTTGACTCTGCAAGGCATGCTTCTTATTGTTATCATTTTGAAATGCACTCTCAGATTGTTCATCCAATTCATCATTATGCATATGTGATGCACTGCTATAAAAATCACATGATTCCTCATATTCTGTAACCTGTATATTTGCTACCTCTTCTTTAGCCTCTCCTTCGTGCATTGATTCAACATTTGTTTTGCAATCCCCAGCTTCAACGTCAACCTCATAAAGCTTTTCTTCAATAACTGACTTAGTGTGTTGTTCACTTATAGGGTGATTAATGAGAGCTGGAAACTCTTCATATAAATTTCTACACCTATCTTGTGCAAGTAGATATCGAGCCAAATCCTGATACTGCTTCCTTGCCCTTTGAATCTTGTGTTGTAGCTTTGGATGAAAATCCATGAAACTAGAGAAGGTTAAATCTCTTTGAACCCATGGAGGAAGTGTGTTATACTCATCATACATGCCGAGTATTTATGTCCTTTCATCAGGTTGTGAAACCTGGGCTAACTATTGTTGTACCTTAGCAAGACCCTTCAAGACTTTTTCCAAACCGTGCATTTTTCCTAGCTAGATACTACTCGTCTCTGTAGGTGAATGATCAGACTTACACAGCTCAAAATCTTCAGATTAACTTGCAACTGCCACGGACAGGGTTCCAATCTAAGAGTTTATATCTCACAGTTTGCTTGTCCTAAAAGTTCAGAATTAGGATAATCAACTGCAAGAATGCTACACAACTGTTGTTCTCTCTGCTATAATGATCCCAATTGCTTGATACTGGAGTTTTTGTCTGCAAGTGTGTTTGATTTTTCTGGAGACTGAAACTGGTCTAGTTTGTGCAAAGAAGATATGTATTGTTTCCTTAAGTTCCCAGCAGGTGAAGGAAAACACATGAGCATAAATTTCACTAAATTTCCAAGACTGGATGCATATTATCAAGTAGACTAGTCCAATAGAGGTAGAATTTCAAATGGGTTGTCTTATTGTTTTGAAATGACCCGATTATATTACCACTGTAATGTTTCTGCTTGTTATGGTAAACTTCTGAACTGCCCAAATTGTTTATTTGCAAGGAAATCCCTGTTTATTAGGCTAAGACTCAAGTCTAATGTTAACTATGTTGAATATTTGAGCATAGACACGCGTATAATGCACACAATACATAGGAAGATTGCAGTCCAAACTCAAACAACAGTAGTAATATCTGAGCCTTAATTAGCAACGGTTCCCTAATCTTAGCAAGGACAACCACCGTAAGAGCAGGTGAACAACTAGTGAATTCAACACCTTACTTGAATGACAGCAATTTAAGCGTCAACTGAGAATGGCCTTGATCAACACAACCCGAGCACCGAGTTCTATTCTGGAAAAATACTTTAGGAATTACCAACTGCCTGTAGAGTCTAATTTTTTTTTTTGTGATAATGTCTATATCCAGTCTGATTTTTCCAGAATACGTTTCCTTCTATATTGCTCAGAATAACATCTCATACACCCAACCTATAGTGTAGGAGCCGTAGTGGTTCTATTTCGGCTAGGAATGAATGTCAATATAATCCCAATCTGGCGTATGAACTCCACGTCCCAACTGAGGACTGCTAGAAGCTGTTCTGCCACTGATGTAATTGCACCATGCAATTAAAGGTGAACCTAGCCGTTACAGACTGATGATATCAGAGGACCAGTATAAGACCACCGATAATTTCCGAGTAGCTGCGGATTTACCAATCATGGTATGTACCAGATGTCAACCGTTTCAAACTCACGGTATTGGAAACTTCTTAAATGGCATGCAGCAAAGCCGCTGAGTCTCACAGGCTATGATTAACGATACCAAACTCCCGAAAATAAGAAAGATTATACAACATGATACTCATGGCTCACGCAGCATCATTAGACGACTCAGAGAATATGCTCGACAAACGGCTTGCACTGCTATAGTTTCTTCATTTTTATCTCTCTGGAATTGACGACAATGTATTGTTTCTCATACACGGCAATGTATTGCGCTGTAGACTACGACAATTAAATCTTCATCGCCAACATTTATTTCACTGCATAGCGATACTTGTGTCTGTCCAGGAAATTCACGGAAATATATATATAGCCTTTCTAATGTTTGCCGATAAAATATTTGCTTACCAAATAATAGCTTTAGCACCGATAGTTCATATTTATAAATGTTGATGCATAGAAATATCATTCCCAATTGTAAATCGGGGCACACCTGAATTAATATAAAATGACTTCAATCGCATCAATATTTCGTTTATTTGCTTAATACATTTAATTTCACAGGCCAATACAAGCCTTCACCCAATAATATTATTCACGCCACTTCCAGCCAGAACATTAAACGGAATAATATAACTTAGGATATGTAATGACCCGCATTCAATCAGAATATAATATTCAATACGAAATACCTTCTGATATAATGAAATAATACAATCACTCACTCACATTAAAACTTCAGGAAGTTTATTAGCGGCAATGTTCTGTCAAGCACCTTCAGAAATAATGGATATTAAAACCCTTGAATGTTTGGTCGTCTTCCATAGCTATGCAAAATAATATTTGATTCTAGAATTAACCAATCAAATAATCTTACAATTTTTCCTTCGATGGAGGCTCAAAACTTAATACTTATTTGCAAATTTATCCTCTGATAAAACTCTAATAAACCCTTTTGAATAAACTCCATAGGCTGGCAGGAAAACAGGCTTTGATACCACTGTAATGACCCGAACCGGGTCTTTCCCCAAATTTGCTTAAATATTTCTCAGACAGATTAAACATTCAATTGCATGCAATAAACCATTGATGCGATAGCAAATAACCAGCAAATATATTCCAATAGAACCCTCAGCAAATATTATTGCATTCTATAACAACAATACAATAATAATGGGATTTCCACAATCCAAAATCTGAACTACAATATTCAGCAGCAATATCAAATGACAAGAACAACCTGGAAATGCAATGGCGAACTCTACAGTGAATCCGCACCGGAGACGAACTGGGGCTACGTCCAATCCTCCTCTAAGTCAAAAGGGTTTCCGTCCTCACGACTGTATTCGAAAGCTGAACGCTTCCTGATATCTCCAAGAGATAAATATCATATCAAAAACTAAGCATATCTCAAATGAGCCTTCAATCCTTCTTTTAAAGCAATGGTTGTGACTCTTCAGTTTCCCCTCTGTCTTTTCATATTCTCACTTAAAGTCACTTTTTAAATAAATATAACCGTTGGTTATAAAGTGACATAATAAAATAAAGTGAGGAATCTTCTGGCATTAAAACGGAGGACCAAACAAACTCGGATGGAGACGTGTGATAGCTTGTTGGAAAGCTCTCGGCGAGACGCTCCGAGTCCACTACTGAAATGCCAGGAACACTGAGTTCTTCCTATTTACTATAAATAGTAAGCACCCTAGAAACCCTGTGGAAACTGATCCGATTGGCCTGAAACTGAAAACACCTTGGCCAAACACCCCTCTGATCCTCTGCCAAACCTCGGTTAGCCCACCGGACCATGATGAAAAGGCTAACTATAAGACATGAGATAATGTGCCCAAAAGGGGACATTACAGTCTACATACTTTTTGCAAAGCACCTAGTGAGTTATACAAGGCAATGCCTAAGGAACTGTAAAGGCAGTTGACAAAAGATGGAGACAAGCTTTGAAGGTTGATAGAGTAATGATGGAGCAAGAACTTGCACTATTGCAACCTGAATTAACAACTAAGGATGTGAAGATAATGGTTGAAGCAACGAGAGGAGAATTCAAGACAAGGAACAGAGTCTAAAGGATTTTTATTGGTCAAATACAATCGGTGAGAGATGAGACAGTGGAATCATGGAAAAAGTTAGTGAAATTTGTGACAGCAACCAAGGACAAATCGGTAGAAGAGAAAGAAAAAGATCAAGAGTCTAAAGCTGAAGAGATCAGAGAGGCCATTGACAATGTTATTTCTGATATTTCTAAGCAGATACAAATCATCGATTCACAACCAGAGGCTGATGCACCAAAAAAACAGATTGCAGAATAAGTGACAAAACTAAAAGGTGAAGAACAACAAAAACTGAAAGGTGAAGAACAAAAGATTGATGAAGATATACTATCAGTAAAGAGGAAATTAGTCCTAACCGATGAAGCTAGCACACTAAAGAAGAGCAAAACAAAGAAGTTTGATAGTTCTGAGGAAGAAGATGAAGGAGAACCTGAAGATGAAGAAATCCAAGCAACTATTGACATTACTAAGATGAGCCTAAGGAGCTGATGAAGATGTCTGAGAAGCTTAGAGAGAAAGTGGAAAGAGACAGATTAAAGGGAAAGAAGACGAAGGTTAGAGTACTAAAAGGGGCAACGAATATCATTAGTAATCTAGTACCTGATGTGTCATATGACAAACAAGACAAACATATTGATCAGCTGGGTATTTTGGTCAAAGTCGTTTCTGATCAAGCACCTAACTTGGAGAATGCACCAATGCAGTTGGCAATGAAAGAGTACAAGAAGCAACGATCTGACAAGTTGAAAGAGATTATATCAGTAGATAAAGAGTCACTTGCAGTTCTAGTGAACAAAGTAAAGGAAATCCTACAAGAGGTAGGACAGTTACTTGTAAAAGTGTCCAAGTTTACATCTTTTACAAAAGATCTGGAGAAGAAGAGAGAGGAAGCTCAACAGGAGCTTGATGCTTTGGTTCAAAAGTTTGATCCCCTAACAAGTTCAGCTTCAAAATACAGTGCTAAGATCAAAATAATTACACACACAGTGAAGCAGTTGCAAGTTGAGCAAGATAAAAGAATTATAACACTGATGGAGTTGCAGACCTACTTAGCTCCCACCATAGATCTTATGCAACAGAATGTGAGAGATGCAAAAACCACACTAAGTCTACCAAAGGTGAGTACTTTGAATGATATGGCGGTGTTAGCATCAGTAATACATGGGCAGATTCTATCTATGGAGCGCTTACCAGAGTCATGGGAGAAGTCATTGGAGTCAGCAAAGACAAACTTCAAGGATGTCTTTGACAGAATGTAATTTTGGCATGTACTTGTGATCCTTTGTCATTGTTGACAAAAAGGGGGAGATATGAGTATGAGTAGAGCAAGAGAGAGGCAAGAGAGAGTATGAATAGAGTAAGTGGGAGTATGAGTTGAATGAGTCGAAGTATGTACCCATACAATGCAGGCCAATACTTACAGAGTTTTTGCCATCAATGCCAAAGGGGAAGATTGTTGGCATTATGGTAGTTTTTGGAAGAGATCTGAAGATCGGTCATAAGAAGATACATAATTGGTTGTCATTGAAGGCAATATGATTAGTTAATATGATTGGAGCGACCGGTAAGATCTGTACATGATCGGTAAAGTGAGAAACGGTTAACTATGTTGATCGTTGTACAAGTGTATAGGAAGAACAGTTTCAGTCAGTTAAATTGGTAGCGGTTGAGTTACAGAGCAAATCAGACAATGCGATCTTAAAGGAGACATTCATATGGTATAAGGAATCCATAGTTCTGTCCGCGACAGCTAATTCGATGTTTTGAGTGACTTGTGTTTTTGATGTGGACACCAATGTACCTATTGGGTCACCGATCAGAATTTCATGATGAATCAGCTAAGGCGGTGGATCTAAGGTCGGCTATTGTTTATGGAAATGTATATTACGTTTGGGGACAATGTATTAAGTATGATTGACGTAGATTTCAAGGAGGTTGGTATATATTTTGTGTCGAGTTTGATGGAAGGTTTTTAGGTCTTAAGTCACTTAAGAACACATTATATAAAGAGATCTAAATCGTGTGATTTAGAATTGCGATCGTATTTTCAAGTGCAACGATCAAAGATTGAAGAAGTAGAGATCAGTACAACGTCAAAAAGCAAAGGAGCAGAGAGGATCTGATAGGCAAGCAGCGTCATTCTACAGATCATCGTTGTTGTTGTTTCCTAACAGTTGCAGCAGGTTAAATCCCTTAACAGGGTAGATCCTAACAGGTCTTTATTGTAAATCCTTTAACAGGGTAACTTCTTAATTGAAGGTTGAAATCCTCTAATGAGGTAGACTCTAACAAGTCTTTTGGTACTTCTAACAAAGTACTAGTCACTTTTAACAGGGTGAACCCTAGAAAGAGTATTGTAGCTCCTAATAGGGCAAACATTTTTACTGCAGTAAGGTGATTTGTGGGTGTCATCCCCAGCGTGGTTTTTTCACTCTAACAAGGGTTTCCACATGAAAAATTTGTGTCATATGTGATGCTTTTGTGGATGTTTGATGTTGTTTACTTCTATTTGATAATATCAGTTGCATATTTCATTATTTGGAAGTTGTTGTTTAGCTTTGTTAGATTGGTGGTGAAATTTCTTAAGTACTTGTTTACACTAAATCACCCCCCCCCCCACCCCCCTCTCAGTGCTTGTGCATACTAACAGGGGGGCTTTCTAAAATTGAGTTTCAAAGNAAATCCCCCCCCCCCCCACCCCCCTCTCAGTGCTTGTGCATACTAACAGGGGGGCTTTCTAAAATTGAGTTTCAAAGTAAATTTTGCTAAGTCGGTAGCAAATCAACAGAAGGACAAAAGCACCAGAGCTGTTAATGGCAGGAACCATGCAAGCTCTATTGCTTCCGGAGTCACAAACTACAACTTTGGAGTCATAAGATCCTGACAATTTGTGAGTATATGAACCTTGCAAAGATTCTGCTCAAAAAGGAGAACAAACCAGAGACCAATGCTGAAGATTATGACAGCTGTCATAATGAAGCCTTGTTGATACTGAAGTTGTCTGTTGGAGATGACTTGATTCCTGAAGTTCACAATGAAGAATCTGTTGCAGATTTCTGGACCAAGTTGTGTGATAAGTACCAAACTTCAGAAGCAAGCAGATCATTATTTTTAAAGAGTCAGCTATACTCCTCCAAGTTACAGGAAGGAGGTTCAGTTTCAGACTATATCATTCGTCTTAAAGATGTGCATGATCAGTTAGTGTCTATGAATAAATGATAGACAATGAAGATATGGTTAGCATAGTACTAAGATGGTTGCCAGCATCCTATGGAGCTTCTGTTGAATCACTGTACTTGATTGCAAAAACACAGACACTTGACCTTCACAAAGTGTCATCTTTACTTCTACACAAGGAAAGAAGACAGATGCAAGTTAAAGGTTTTCATTCACAGGACACAGAAAGCACTTTCGCAGCTCAATACAAAAGGAAAGAAGACAGATGCAAGTTAAAGGTTTTCATTCACAAGACACAGAAAGCGCTTTTGCAGCTCAACTCAAAGGACACCAATTCAACAAAAAGCCATCAACCAAATTTAACACATCAATAGGAAAGGTAGAATACTCATCCAAAGATCCTTGTACATGTTACTATTGTAACAAAAATGGCCATTGATATTATCAACTGTTTTTAGAGAGCTAAGGACTTGTTGAATGGGAAGCTCAAGCTGGACAAAATCTATTGTTAAGTTTTGATGGACAATGTAGGACAAAGGTGTTGTATCAAATCTCAATCCAGACATCAAGTTGTGGAATAAACCATTAGAGACGTACAAAGGTGGCAAGTGTACTCGTATTCTAGCTTGATGTGCTTGATGCTAAGATAGCACGTGTAGTTTGACAGATAATGAGCTGTCTTGATTTGACGCGAAGGTTAAGGGAGATTGGTCAAGCTTGATAGATTTCAGTATGGATATATTATAAAGCTCTTTGAAACATGAAGCAACTTGTGGATTTCAGGATGGGTCCATAAGAAGAGGTTGCTTGGTAAATTGTTTGTAGATTTCGGGATGGATCTATAGAGGAAAATTATCTGTGGGTTTCAGGTTGGATTCATAGATGTGAACTATTTGTATGTCCAAGTACATCAAAGAAGTGACTGTGTGTGTTCAAAATGACGTAATGACAAAACCTATTAGGATTTTCATTTAGTGGGGGTGTTGGTATGTTTGTTTGTTACAGGTTTGTTGTACGTCTGTTGAGTTGATAAAAACAACTCATATAAATAGAGGATTTGTTTCTCTAAATTAGGATTTCTGAATCCTATAAATATGTACTTCATTTGATTGAATTAATAACGTAGAAAATCCTTACTCCTTTTCAGATCTTCAAAACAATTTTTCATCACTAGAATAAATAATGTCAAAGACAATACTTGCATTAATGCTACAAGTTTGTCAACGGTGAGATAAACCCAATCACAAAAACAGGTAATGTTTATTTCCTACTATTTTTTTCTTTGGGATTTCACCAGTAGTTCTTAATCCTTAAACAACTGTTTCTGGCAGCATGGAACTATATTTGAATAGGATGACCATAAGACATCAGGAAAAGGCATTAATAAAACGGAACAACCCCTTTCTAATATCACGTAGAATAAAGTTTAAAAATGCAAACTGGCTTTTGCATTTACTTGGCCTTAACTAGCAAGCAGTACCATTATTCTTGTACGGCTATTTGACCCAGCCTAATGAAGAGAATAAAACAATCAGTTTCAGCATGTATCTCTTATAACGTCCCTTTGGTTTATCTGTGTTCCTTTAGCGCCATATCAATTAATTGCATTTACTTTGCAATTCTTAAATTCCTTACAAGCAAAAAAGGAAAAAATAAAACAGAAGAGTCTTTCAACAAAATTAGGGTTCTTGACAAGTGATCAAAGTCCTGCGAGCCGTGATGTGGTTCAGTAATCCACAGCCTGAATGCTTAGCAAGCATGGCATAGGTTCCGATCACCGTCCGGCTCCCAATACCGCCCTCCTCTCGGAGAGACTCCCTACAGTAAATTCCCTAAGCCCCAATAACAAAAGTGTTGCAGTAGAAGTGATCACCCGACGGTAATTTTCAGTAACAAAAATAAAATCCATTTCATTACCATCAGTAAATTGAGCTAAAGCATCGTTTAAAATAATCTTTACTATATCGGCTACCCTAAGACTCCAACCTTAATAGGCAACACACCTTTAAATGCACCACGGCACCGCCTAAGTCGTCTCCTTCTTTCTCAGTAAACTCGAGGTGAGCTTCGTTGCCATGAAAGCAGGCGCCCTTCCATTCAACTTTTTCTTCTGAGTCGACCGCTCCCACAAACTTGGGAAGCAAATCGACGGCGCTGTCAAAAGTATTCAACACTGGCCACGATACCTGCCGTGGCAGCACCGGCAATACATCTTTCGGCCGGAATGGCAACTTCAGCCCTTCTGAACATCCACTCAGAGCCGCCAGATACACAATTCCAATCACAAGCAAGATTCTGCCCATTTTCTCAGACCCCCGTGTAAAACCTCGGGCACCATTCACAGAATAATCATCGCAATTCCAACAATGTTTTGTGGTTCAATTTAAGTTCTTCGAGTCCTGCCTGCACTTCTGTTGCAGGAAACTGACTGATGGCGCCCGAGGAGCTTTGCTGCAGCGTGGATTTTAGGAGTTTCGTGATTAGGGAAGGGTTCAAATATACTCCACTTTATTCGCATCAGTATAAAAAGTTCGGCTCTGCATATTCTTTGCCGAGTTGATGATGTTAATATGACCGGCCGCTAAGAAAGTGACACGTGGTACTCAACGACAGAAAAATAAAAAAGATTAAGGTCACAGTTGCAATGAAACAGGTTATCGGTAACGTAGAGAAATGGATTAGCTACAAAAGTGTGGAATAGGGAGAGTTCCCTTTGACTGTTTTTTAGCCATAAAATTTAGATCCAGATAGATAGATAGATAAAATTTTAACATCTACAAGGTTAAATGTAGCTTATGGGACAGCAAGGCAACTTAAGCTGATTACAATAATTCGGTTTTTTTTTTGTGCAAATGATGAGCCCACCTAACTTCTCAATGTACTCTTCGCTGAATAGGTTATACCAAGAGCTATCAGATATAGTATCCGCAAATTTATCCATGTTGTCCTTGAAGGCTTCACATTCTAAAATAGAGTGATGTTCGGTTTCCACTTTGCTTGAATTGCAAAACATGTAAATTCTCTCTTCCCAAGCCTCCTTTGGCCTCTTCCAATGCCCGATCTCAAGCGGAGTTGATGAGAGTTGGTTCTTAGCTGAGCAATAAGAATTTTAGCTCGCCAAGAAATGTTGGCTCTTATGTACGCTTTTTAGAGTTGATCACATGCGGGGTTGAACTCATTGATATAATATATTTTCTTCCTTCCAATCTCATTTCCCCAATTTCTCTTGTAAAATTTCTCCATAACGAAGACATTTATTTTTTTGTTATTTGTGGGGCACATTGAATTGGATATTCCATTTACTCATCCACTTGATGTTTTGTTGCATCCACGTCTTTTTCCATTTGTGCAATGTATCATTAAAGACAACGTGAGGCCATCTATCTCCTTCCATTTTTTTTATTCTTTTTAAATAGCTTTTGAGGCGAACCATAGCAAGTATCTCGATAGGGACAGCCCCCATTTCACTTAGCATGATATCATATGAGACGATGCTTTTTATTTTAAATTTGTTTGTGATCAAACGCTTTTGGATTCCCTTGATTTTTTATTTTAAGTACAAAATTTTGATTATTGTAAGGAATATAAAAGATTTCTTTGAGTTAGCTTATACTAGCAATCATATTGTGGTGTGTAATGGGTATGTGGAAGATGTGGGGAAGGTCAATCACAAAAAGTTTAGTTTGTTTTTTTTCAGCACATGGGGTCAATTAGTAGGTCATTTAATCCAAACATAACTGAAATGAAACCTCTAAATTAATAAATAATCAAGCTCCATTACTAACATGTGTATTTTATGTTTGCAATAGGGACCAAGCGAGAGAGAGGGAAAGAGATGGAGAGGGGCGAAGAGAGGAGGAGAGTGAGAGAGGGGGTCTACACACTCCTAGTATAGGGCAACAAAGCCTTAAACAAATTGTAACCTCCTCTTTAGATTTGCCCTTCGAGAGCTAATTTTGATCAAATAGGTTTGTTATTTTGTCCACCTTTGTTTCCTTAAATAAAGTACTTAAATTTTCCTTTTTAAAATGTCCACATAATTGTTATGGATGTCACTCTACGTCGGGTACTCCATGAGAGAATGTTGCTTTGTCTCTACCACTCCTATGTTGTAAAAGGGGCATATTCTCTTTTCTCATTCTTCTTTAAGTAATATCTATCTACCTATTCACACCTCAAGTGATGAGAACTATGTTAGAGTAATCTTTAGGTGCTTATTGATTAAATCATGTTGATTTAATTAATTAAGTCATTACTCTTTAGTGCTTAAGTTTCACTTAGGCAGCGCTTTATAATTCTTTAGAGTTTTAGCCTTTAGGGTTTCGGTATCCTTTATAA
>MU225783.1:2789505-2819178 GCA_018584345.1 Thuja plicata
TCTCAAAAATGGTTATCTAGAAACTTTGGATACTGTTTCTCATCCATGCACGAAATGTTCTAGTGATCATATAAAATTACTTTAGGCCTCCAGTATTGATGAGATGTACAAGTGTAAAATATTTTTGTGAGACTGGGATCAATTTGTGCAGTGTACATAAATGCAAGGCGGTGATTATTCTCAACGATCAACAGGTAGCTAGGACTAAAGATAACACAGCTCAAGAGACCATCATAGGTTGTCTCTTTCTTCGGTCTATATTATTAACATAATGTTTTACATTGCATTAGCTCATCAAATCCGGGGATTTGAAATAATTTAATAGAATATTTTCATGACAACATATATTATTTAAGTTGACATTGCACAAATTTATCTACTTTGCGCACTTGTATACTTTGAAGACAACGATAAAGAAGCATCTCCTACCATGGTCATGCTTCTTTATTGCCGTCCTTATAGTCTACAAGTGCGCGAAGTAGATAAATTTATGCAACGTCAACTTAAATAATATACGTTTTCATGAAAATATTCTATTAAATTCTTTCAAATCCCCAGATTTGATGAGCTAATGAAAGGTAAAACATTCTGTCAATAATATAGACCGAAGAAAGAGAGAACCTATGATGGTCTCTTGAGCTGTTTTATCTTTAATGTGCATATCCGTCAATTTTTTGACATTTCATAATCAATTTCTGACAACAATGCTATGCCTTTAATAGATAAAATGTCAGAGAATCATAATTTACGACAATTCTTCTGAGAGTAATGCTATATGTTCGACAGGGCAACCTGTCGAAGAAATGCTGCATGACTATTGCTATTCCGATAGTTAAAGTGTCACAAATAGAAATTTTTTGACAGAAACTTTGACAGTAATGCTATATATCCGATAGGTATATCTGTCAGAATTAGGTGGAAACTGTCAGTATGCCAACAGTTATAATGTCGGAAAGGATATGTTTTTGACAGTTATTTCTGACAGAGATTGTATATTTCTGATAGGTCAGGTGTCGGAATGCCGATGGATGAACCGCAGGAAATGCCATAACGAAGTTGTTGTCATGTGCAAGTTTCTGACGTGATGTGGTGTCGATAAACCGACGGATGTGTCTTCTGTCACAATTTCCTACGCAAAAATGGCGACGAACTCACGTGTCAAAAAACTGACAAATGAGCGTTGGAAATCTGACAAATGGCCGTTGGAATTTGTCCTCAAATGTACTAGTGTGTGGAGTTCTTCACAACCTATGGCCGTGAGATTTCTCTAAGTTCAGTGCAGTTGGCTTATGCCTTTGGACTACCTGAATAAAGTGGAGGAACGCAGTGTGTAGAGCAACGCGGAGGGACGAAAATGCCAGAAGACTACACCGGTAAAATCCACTGCTCCAGTGGATGACATGGGTAGGCCAAGGCCCCGCCATCAACTGTAGAAGAAGGAGGCTGCCTCCCAAGCTGCTTTGACTGGTGCTAGGGCAATCCTAAACTTCTCACGGGAGGAAGCAAAGGGATGGTTTTAATAGGGTGGGGTTTTTCTCTTGTTTTTGCATTTTTTCTCAACCAGGAAGATGACCTGGTTTCTCGGATGTAAGCACATGATCCATTTTGGGTATGGGCATGAATCTCTGTGGGTAGCAGCATTAATGTTGGCTTAGGAGCCATTAGGTGTTTTGGAAAACTTTTTGAATTGTGGAGATCTTTACAGTAACTTTGCAAAATCAATTGTAATTTGATTTATATTGATACAAATATTCAAACTTTACCGATAAAAAAAAAAATTGTAAGCATCTTTTTATTAGCAGACATTAATTTGAATTTGGAAAAGTTTTGTAAGTGTATAGAGTATTTGGTAGACATGTGTAATGTTACATATGCAAGTGTGGTAATAATCTTTATGTATATATAGGTATATACAAGGCCAACATTTCTAAAGTACTAAGAGTTCTAAGTAGGCTCTTGTCGAAGATCAATGAGAACATTAGACTTAGGTTAATAAAAATTTTAATATCTTGAAGAAAAAAAATTAGATTGTCATTTCTGTCAGCATGGTACTAATGATGTTGATAATGTGTAACATATAAAGGTTTCTTGATTTTGATTCGATTGGAGATCTAGATAACTAAAGGTCAACTAGTAGTTATGTAATGGTTTTGTTTAGTAGAATACATGGTAGAAAATGTTGCATTATCCATAACTAAAGTAGAATATATGGCATCGACATATGCTTACAAGGAAGCTAACTAGTTACAAATACTCTGTAACTATGATTTGAAGAACCATGTAGTGTAAAATAATGATATTTAGTGTGTAATTTATTGGGTTATAAATCTTATTTTACCATGCCATCGATATAATCGTGGATACTGTTAGCACTGCCTTGTAAAAATTTGAATTTCTTGGTCTTTTGCTTTTCCCGGGCTTTCTAGTTTCAAAATTTTGTGCTTTGCCGTGCAAAAAAAACCCTAAAAACCCTTGTCATTCCAAGTGTTAAACGATGCAAATAAACCCTAAGTCATGTTACTCTATTTTTCTGTTACTTTTTCCTTTCACTTAGGGCATGTGTTCTAATTGAATCGCCTTGTCGCGATACCCTGAGAGAATATTCCATATCTCTCCCCAACTTTTCTTTTTCCTTATGTCACGTAGTCTTGTTCAAAATCAGCATATTCCTTTTGCCTTCTGAGACTCAGCGATTCCTTTCATGTCGGGTAGTCGCGGGATAACCATGTCATAAAGCTTTATGAAGGAGGGACCCACTGCTTAGTCGGGTGATCGCAATAAAATTTTAACAGTTATGAAATTGTTCCCAGACTCAGTGATTTCTTCATGTCGCGTTGTCGCTAGATCAGTCAAAGTTGACAGTTAAGCAATGCCTTCAGTCGCGTGGTCTCGGAATGGGACAGCGGTTAAGAGATTTCAGTTCAGACTTAGCGACTAACCGTCTGTGGTTTGCAGTAATGCTCAGTCGGGATGTCGCCAGAACATGACGATGACTCAGTTCTCCAGTATGCATTCAGTGAGCTAATGATTGTGTGACATCTGTCAAAAGGTGAGTGGATATTAAATGCTCAGTCGGGTTGTCGCCAGAAGGAAAAAGTGCATTCAGCGACTTTGAGACTAAGGTGCTTTGCCTTTTGTCGCGATGTCTGGAAATGATTTAAGGGCAAGCAAAAACATTCAGCGATTAAGTGACAGCCGTCAGATGAAAGAATAAGAAGATCCAACGGTGGTCGCGAGGTCTGAATAAGAAAGGTGCCCTAAAGAAAAATTCTCCCGACTTGGCGATTAAGGTCTGTCGCGTAGTCATCAGAAGTGAAAAAGGGTGCTTATGACCTGTTAAGGTAAGATTGAACATTCAAGACTTATATCCCCCGACTTGGCGACTAAGCATTGTCGCGTAGTCTTGAAACATAAATTAAGCATTTGGCGACAAGGAGATAACCGTGATGGTTAAGGATGACGGCTAGTCGCAAGGTCTCAGAATCAATGACGAGTTAATGTTAACTGTGCACAACTTTGATTTCAGCTGTGTCACATGATCGCCAGATTGTAACTCAGGTCAGCCAAAGGTTAAGAATGCACATTGTCGCCAAGTCTTGAGATGGAACCATGGTTAGTGACAAAGGCCCGCGACAAAGAGATTTGATGCTGTCACTCAGTCGCCAGTCAATGAAGGTGAAAGAAAAGTTAGCTCGCGAATTAGTGACCAATCAAAGAAACAGATGTCATCGCTCGCCCGCTCAAAATCTCAAAGTCAGTTTAAACAGCTCGCGAGTATGCGATGATGGAATGTATGAGAAGTAAGATGCATAGTCGCTCAGTCGCCGAGACTCAAGTGATATGAAATGATTAACTCGCGAGTGTGCGACTGGTTAAAGATGAAGAAAGTATCGCTCGCTCGCAGAAGATGAAAAGTTGAGCAAGAAAGGATGGCGAGTATGCAACCGAAAGAAACATGGCAAAATTCGTGTCTAAGGCCAGAACTGCCACGGATACCAGGTGAGGTGGGAGCTGTTGCCAAGCTAGAAGTGAACATCGTCAAAGAAGAACAGATGGGAAGCAAAAAGGATGAATCAAATATGGTTAAGCCATGAAGAACAAACCTTGTTAATTAGCTGCCACCTTGTTAATTAGTTGTTGCCAAGTTGTTGTAAGCAGTCGGTAATCCTTCCCAGGTGTCGGTAGCTTGTTGCATCCTTGTGCTATAAAAGGATCCCAAGACGACTGGGGAGGGGATGGTCATTTTTCTGTCTGAAAATAATACTAAGTCTGGTCTTTCTGGAGAAATTTCTGTTGAAGGTAGTAACTGATGATGACTTTTGAGTAAAATCCAATTCACAGTTTCTGAAACATTTAGTGGATTTTCTGTCTTCATTTGCATTCTGAGTTTTGTTTAAATTGAATGTTCTAGGAGCATTTTTAGTTTATATATCTGTAAGGCAGAGTATGAAATACTTCTAGGGTTCTTTCAAGGAGAGAATATACCTTAGAGATATTTCAGCAAAGTTTCAGGGTAGCAATTGAATCTGATGGATTAATTGGGCTAAGTGTACTGAGGTAGATATATAAGGTATATCTATGTTTGTGTCTGATCCTGTAATTGTCTTAAGTTTGGTCTTCAGTCATGCTGGTTAAACTTATTCACAGATGACTCCATGCCCTAAGATTGAGCACTGGTCTGTTTTCGTTCAATTAAATGGCTATCATCCTTAAAATCAATCTTTACTTTCATGTTTAGTCTGTTTTAGTAAAATTTACAGTGGTCATTCCCTGTAATTCCACAAATAGCAAAGCTAGAATAATTCAGTGATTTCATTATTCAAAGTTTGTAAGGGTAATCCCGCTTGAGTCTGTGGAGCTCAAAGTGCAGGAAGTCTCAAGACTTTGTTACTGTTGTCCTATTCTATGCTAAGTCAGTGTCAGGGATAAATAGAGTCATACTTCTGAGGAGTATATTTTTATGAAAGCAAGAAAAGGGAACAACAGATACAAAAGAAAAATATCTTTTATAGAGGTCCTAGAGATAAGAAATTCTTAGATGATGAAAATTGACACTCAAGAAAATATTATTCATTCTTTAATAAATCCTATAAGTATTGTTGAGTTTTGTGTTGTAGGGAAGTAATGAGTTTATCCCTTCCCATGTATGAGTTATCTTCTTAGGTTGTTGTATACACCTTAAATTGGTCAATAAAAGTCAAAGAGGTAAAATCAAGTCAAAACTATTGATTTATTATCAAAGCATTTAATTAATTAAACTCAAGCCATTTAGATTAATTAAATTTGAAAATCAAATCATTATGTAATTGATTTAACCAATTGATTATATAGTTCATTGAATTAATTAAATCCAGCCCATCTAATTCTTATACATGGCTAATTTAATTAAAACTTTGAATTAAATAAATTCCAATTTCCCTCACCAACCACTATAAGACAAAATCAATTCAACCGATGGGAAAGGAGGATCGAGAGCACATGGATCACTCCAAGGCTTTGTTATATTGACCACTCAATTTAAATAGATCAATCTTGTCCACTCAAAGGGGACACATCACTCAACCTTAACCTCAACCATGCCTTGACTTTGGCTAATCAAACTCACCCCCCTACCATTGGAAAATCCTATAAATAGTAAGCATTTATTAATTCAAATCACCACTTTACATCCATTAGCATCATAGTAATTGCATTTTGTTGAATTATTCATACATTGTTAGCATCATTGAATTCATCTTAGGATCATAATTGCAAATTCATATCAAATTAAGCATATAGATCATATCAATTAGCTTAATTCATCCATCTCGTTCTACAGATTGTCACTTAAGGAGTGACTTCGCAGCTGAGAGCATGAATTTAGTCTTTCTAGATAGGGAACCATGAGAAGATTTTAATAATTTCAATTTTAATTGTTCAATTAGCATAGATCTGTAGCATTTAACTTGATATTTGTTGATATAATGTTTCATGCAGGTATTTTACATACAACAAATGATGCCCATCGTGGGGATGATGCCTCAAACTAACAGAATTTTATGAATTTTTGATAATTTTGAGTGAATTTGTGTTGCAGATTTGATATTTGTAGGTACATGAGCGCAAATACACTGAAGTTCAGGGCATATGAAGAAAAGTTGAGCACGTATGCCATAATTTTTTCTTGTGTACAAAGACAATTTTGGCGCCTGCAAGAATTCTTTTAGCGCGTGCAAAGATTCTTTTATCTTTTGTCTTACTTTCTTACAGCGCCTACGAATGAACTTTCTGACACATGTCTACTTTCTTACAACACTTGATAATTGCAAACTTTATTTCAGCGCATGTTAACTAAATTGTAGTCTGGATCAGACAAATTGTAGCGTGTACTAGTAAAATTATAGCGCATGTCATATTTATAATAGAACCTACAATCTGTAATTTAAAAATTTAAAAATCTCAAATCTAAATTTGTTTAAAATGTTTGCAGATGTCATAACATAGAAAGGTTAGGAAACCTGCAGTTTGAAATCCTGATTGCTACAAGGAGAAAAAGGTGAAAAGGCTATACAAGGGCGCAAAGTGAATACAACTAGCTATTGAATATGAAACCTTGGAAGAGAAGATTCAAGTGCGTAACAGGTATTGGAAGATCGTTGATCTCTATCAACCTTTTATAATACTATTTTCATTCCTCTTGATGACTCTCCTATTTGAATATGGTGCATTTTAAGAAAGCTCAAAAAGAAATGTGTATAACACCTGATTATTGGAAAGAAGAGGAATCTAAGAGATTGAACAATTATGCTAAGAAAGTCCATAACGCAAACATAATGGAAAACTTAGAAAACAAACTTAAATATTTCAAACATTACTCCAAAATTCTCAAGTTATACCAAGCTAAATCTTCAGTACTTTTCATTTCAAATAAAGGTGTAAATGTTATCAATTTTCCTTCACTTTGTTTGTTTGGTGTTGGAATAACGTCCATGCGAGACTTGGATGCTAAGGAGCTAGAACGATCATCGATGTAACATATAAAAAAACATCAAAAAGCCTAAAAATGTGCATATAAGCTTCGAACAAGGTGAGGCCTAAAAAAATTTGATTTTAAGTCATTTGTTTAAATTGCGACAATTTCAAGGTTCAAAATCTAGTCTAAATAGAAATATATTATTGTTTGTTAATGATGATATTAGGCCTACGCTCTTATCTTTTAAGATGATCAAAATGCTAAACATGTCAGATTTGTCAATAGAAATAAAGGTTAAGGAATGAACAAACACATCATCAAAAGCCTCATTGTTTGTGAACAACGGTATTAGGCCTATGCTCTCACTTTTACCAAAGTGATCAAAATGCCAAAGTACATTAGTTCTTAGATTAAAAGGATTGGAAATTAACTAATCATGTCTATTGTGTTTGGAATATTATTGGTAGTAAGGACACACTCTCACTCTTTTGGGGTGATCAAACTCCTAAACCTATCTTTTTCTTCAATTTAACTTTATAAAATTGCAAGTGATTCAGAGCCATAGAGGGCATATCTCCCAAGTACTTTAAGAAAGTCGTGAGAGGGAAAGCCCGAAGTGAGATAGAAAATTGTTTTAACCACAGTTGATCCAACTCGCTCTAAAAATAAACACTTACATCCTTAATGGGGTGGAAGACAAATAACATTATAATAGCCTTCCTCTAGTAGTCCTCATGGATTGCACAAAACCTTCTTGGCGTTGGTGGGAAGCTCTCATAATTGAGAGGTAAAAACAAAACTCTTTGAACCAATTATTGACTAAATCTTGGTTAATTAGTAAGCCTACCTATTCAAACCATGTTAAACCAAAATTGACTTTAGGTAGATTGATTGAAGTGTTTTCTTGTAAAGGCCTTGTTAAAAGATTTGAAAATATACACTTTTTGTGTAGCTTTTAAAGGTTAGAAAACACGTGTCTTTGTGCTTGCTATGTTTGATGATACACAATTTCAAAGAAAAAAACATCCATTTAACATCTAAATTTCCTAAAAATCATCATTCTTTTCAAGAAGATATCCTTTCAACAAAGATCCTAAATTCCTTTTCATGCCAGTTTGGACAAGATCCCATCACATTAATTTCAGGGTATACTTTAGTGGCAAATATTTGCCAAGGGCAAATATTTCAAGTTGACGACTTGGAAAATGACATATATAATGTACCAATCGGGGGTGGCCACTTTGCCCAGACTTTATAAATATTGACTAGGAGGACCCAATTTGCCAACTTTATTAAAATTTCCAATTAATTAAATGACCATAATCACATCAAAAATTACATAAGATGTGTTATAGTTAAGCAAGATTCGCCAAATATTTGTATACCATGTAAAATTCTCATAGAATTTTCCAAATACGGATTGGTATAAATACATCAACCGAGTTCAGATTTACCTCTACACAATTTGATCAGTTTTGAGCAGTGAGCTCTCAATTCGGATCTGAGGCATTCAGATCAGGAACAACCATTGTTGTTGACTGCATTAGCGACTAATAGTGACCTAAAGGTAAGTGATCATATTTTTGAAGTGTTATAATTTTATTCTGAATTCATATCTATCTTTTTGCATTGTTGAGTTCATTCTTATTGAGAGGGGACATGTCAGTGGTCACTCGGGAGACCTCAGATATCTAGATTGTAGGTCGTAGGGCCAATGAACCATATAGTCTATTATCACTTCTTCAACAAGTTGATATTTTTTTATAGCCTTTATTTCATTGGAGATGTCAAACAAGAAGAAGGGTAGGAATCCTAAATGTGGGGAAGGCCTAGAGAGGCCAACAAAATGTAGAATGTTGTCTTCGTACTTTGGCGTTGGCAGAGATTGTGGTGAAAATTAGGAAGGTACATCATCATAAGTCTTCTAAAGATTCATAACCTACACCACATATTAAATAATGCGACAAACCTGATATCTCAGATCACAATGAACTTGAAGAAGATTTCCTAGTAGATACCTAGGTTAGCCAAAATGATATAATCAACTTGGGTGATAATGCCACAGATGATAATGCACGGAAGGGGAAAGGAATAGCCAAATAAAAAATGGATCAACCCAAATCAAAAAAGGATCAAGAGTGGGATTTGTTAGTGAGGAATTTTAAAATTACTTGGGTGTCAAAGTATCCATTCATTGAAACAATGTCGAATCCAATTGAAGGTGAGACTCCAATAGAATGCATGTGTAAGATTTGCACTTGGAAACATAATAAGGAAAAGAGGTTGCAGCTAAAAGTTAACAACATAGAAAACCATATGGGTAAAGTTTACGAAAAAAAAATGATAGATGGAGTTGAAAAATCAGTGATAAGATGGAAAACAAAGGAGGAATATCAGCATGTTAGGAATGTTGAAGAATTTTATTTTTAAGATAAATTACAAACGAAACATGTTGAATTTAAAGGCTCTATCGAAGCTTTTCTTGGAAAAGAAATGCAAATAAAACAAATGGGAAAAACTCTTCAGTTAAGTGTTTTTTTTAATATTTTGAGAAGAGGGCGTGCTATGACAAACTACCCACCAATGAGTGGTTTATTACACTTTTTAAAAGTTCCTAACTATCCTAACAGTCACTGGTCAATAAAAAGTGGATGGGAATGAGCAAGTTGTCTCACAAAGGTTGAAAAAGCACATGTAAAGAGAAAAATAAAAGAGTAAAACTTTATTACATTGTCTTTAGAGGAAGTTACATCAGTAGATAATAATTTGTGGGTATGCATGCATGTCTATACTGTACATAATCATTCCCACCAACCTTGTCTACTATCTGTTGCTAAAATGTTAGGGCTACATTAGAAAATTTATTTTAACTAGTAAAGAGTTCTTTAATTGAATATGGAGGTATGGATGACATGACGATTGCCCAAAAGTTGGTGTGTGTTAGAGCGGATGGAGCTTTAGTAATGCAAGGTTACAAGAATGGTCTTTGCGCAAAGATGGAAACTTCTTATGCACCCTACATTACTGACATTCACTGCATGGCCCACAAAATGAATCTATCTTTTAGAATTGTGAGCAAGCATGTCATAATAAAAAATTGAACATTTAATTAGAGAGCTCTACTCACACTTTTGTTGAAGTCCCAAACGATTAATGGAATTTCAACACTTTTCTTATGGAATAACTGATGGGAACAAGCTTCTTAAGGATAATGATATCAGATGGATCTCTTTGGATGGACCAGTGCATCGGGGATTTTAGAATATCCATCATTTATTGGACTATCTCACACAAATTGCGATGAATCAGACCAACCAAAATTTCCTAACTTGCTTTAGAGGTTAAGTAATATAGAGACACTCTAAACTTCAACAACTCTTCTCCCCATGCTATAGGAAATGAATAATATTATGAAAAAAGCCCAGCAAAGAGCTATGTATATTGCAAAATATGCTAAGATGCATAAGATGACATCCATCATGCTCAATAATCTCTATCGAAGTCAACCAACATTTTCTCGTGAAAAAATTGCTAAGTGGCGGACACTCACAGATTTGAATAATCCTGATAACTTTTTACCAATTGGTGTAAACGGGGAGTTATGTGCCAATGTACGCGAAGTTGAGATACTCAAGCACTTATTTTCCAGGGTCAAGCCTGAGGAACTAGGAAAGCGCCCCAATAAGGGACTAGCCAGAGTTACAAGGGAAGAGTTTAGCAAGATTGTTGAGTCTATAATTGCTTCTATGAAGAAAATTTCCTATGATCTTTCCTCACAAATTATAACTATAATTCCTCCTGAAAAAACTACTTGAAGCCATGTTTATTATGTTTCCTCAATATTGGTCTCTCAATAATTTAGTTGATTTTTAAACTAAGCTACTAACTCTGGTAAAGCAATTTTGCAAATCTGAAGAATTCTATAGAGTAACTATAAATGGAATTTTAGACAAAACTCTTCTTAGATAGAAATGAACCTGTTTTGCATACATTGTGAGGGAACAATATGACATAATGGAGAACCCTCATGAAGAGGGATTAGTAACAAGGCTTTGGAGAAATATAGGTCAGAGCAAAATGTTGCGTGATTCAATATCAGAATATTTCAAGCTTGTTGAGTTATGTCTTACCATGATATTGGGTTCGGTGGAGGATAAGAGAGTTTTCAATGCTTTGGGGTTCCTAAAATAAAAGCTAAGAAACAAACTACATAATAATTTAGAAAATTGCTTGAGGCTTTATACATCTAGGTATGATGTCCACACTTTTCCTTACAATAAAGCACTAAAAATTCAGATGTCCAAATGTGGAAGAAGAGGTTTGGGCAATAGTTCAAACCAAAGTGCTAGTGGGACAATTGACTCATGTACTGGTGGCATTGAGATGCAGTTTAACATAGGTTTGAAGACTCAGAGTGAAGAAAACACAGACAAGAATCAAGGAAGCTCTGAATTTGTTGAGGAGGAATGGCAACTTTTAGAGATTTGGCACTAACCGTTCCTAGGTATTTATTAATCTTATTAGTGTATCTCATCATTCATATTACATTCTACATATTATTGTGGTTGATAACTTGATGATATTTTATGTTTGTCATATTTTTGCAATTATAATTTAATATTTATTTTCAATTGCACTTTTCATCTTTCTATTTTCATGAGATAGAAAATAACAGAATAAAAGGGCATAATATGGTTATTGATAGCATGATGTTTATTTAGACATGCTGAGATTTTCATTAATTCTTTCAAAATATAGTCATATGATACAATTCATTCAATATACAATTATGTTTGGTTGTCAATGCAAAACTCAATACGAACTTTTAGAACCCTTTGCAAATGACCTTGAATTCCCTTTTATAGAAACAAGGGAGAAACAACACCTTCAGGTCGATTTGCAACATATGAAGACTCAACATCAAAATCAGTATCACAACCTCAGTACAATTATACAATCCTGTACATATCTATGACCATCATAGGATGGATTAGAAAATTAGCTACTGCTACATTTCTCCTTATCCTGTTCAAAAAATAGAGTTCAAAATTAAAAATTAATTCAAGCAACGAAAAATTAAATATAAAGAATAACATTATAAATAATAGCACAAAACCTTGAAATTAATTATGCATACTATGAGTGATGAGATGTTATCATGTTTGTGCCAGTTTTTGTAGGGTGCTCCACTCTATGTCTGATGGAAGTTCAATTTGTTTTAAAGTATGGTAATTCACCTGTAATTTAGTCAACAGTTCATATTTGGAAGATTGACTTGAAACCACTATTTCATCCAATACAACATTCAAAGTTGTCAATGGTCTGATGTATTTCAGAAAGTTGTGATGAGTTGTGTCCTTGGGAAGCTTGTCTAATTAAGATTCAATTTGTCCTCCAACATTTTTTGAAAGCTTCTCTTCCAATGAATTTCAATGATGTGTCAACAACATTCGGCAAACCAAGATTTAACAATTTGATTATCTTTTCATTCAGCTTCACAATCTTTTTCTCAGCTTTCTCCAGAATTCATGTCCTTCCCTTAGTTTCTTACATTTTTGAATGATAGATGATGCCTTTACTGAGGAATTAACGCAGTTTTTAATTCTCTTGGATGCCAATTGGCTGTCACTGGTATTGTAAACCTCTTGCAGAATATTTTTTGGTATATTCTCTTGTGAATAAAGTTTTTTGTTCTTCTCAATGTGCTCTTTGAGCTTCCCAAAAATTTATCTCAGACTATCATTTAATTTAAACCATTCATTGAACATGTCACTCCTCTGCATTATTTTACCCTAAATGACCCGTTTTATATGATTCGCTATATTTTTTACTTTTTCATTCAAGTTGTCGTAGGAAGTTTTAATTGTAGTATTTGCATTATGTAGCTCTTCTCTCAACTCTTACAACTGATGCCCACTATGTTTTCTTATTTCCTCTACTTTATCTTCCCATTGTTTTGCTTTCTCTCTCTAATGCTCCAATTGGTTCTGTATATTTTTATTTGCCACAGCAAGAGGCTCCAAATTTTCCCTCACTTCCTTTAGTTGTGCCTCCATCTGTTCTTGCTTTACAATTGCTTTTGTAGAGGTAAATTTTTTATCCTTTTTTGTAATTCATTGCACTTGTTATTTATTGCTTTCCTCTTTGCCTTTTCATTTTATAGGTCTGCCTGCAAATTTTCTATTTGTTTCTCCAACTTACTTTTCTCTCTCTCTACCTTGAGCAGTGAACTATAAATCACTTGGTCTTTTTTGACACATTGATTTTGTCCGCATTTTTTACTTTGGAAAATCCATTTGGAGGGTGCTAACATGATATTCAAATTGGTCTATCTGACTCTATGGTGGATTTTATCTTTATTTGGGGGCATAACAACCATGAACTAAATCATTTCTTCGTTTGGGTCATATATGGGAAATATCTTGTTCGATGCAGGTTCTTCCTCACGACCTGCAACAAGTGCATCCCTCTTCAATTTCTTCCTATTTTCTTTATTCATATTTCTTGTTTGTGAAAATTTATTTAGGAAATAACTGTAAAAAAAAATATAGGGTTGCTAAGGCAATTGAATGTTTGAAAGGTGAAACATCACTTGTAGTGATGTATGTGCCTCCACTTATGCCCGTGGTTCTAACTAATGGATTTTGACGATTAGCAACACCCATTCCTAATCCCGTCCCACTGTCACCAGCAAGTGGAGTTTTTGGACTCTTCTGAGAAGTTTCTTCAGAAGTTGCAAACAAAATATTTGGAGTTCCAATTGATATAGTTGAATTTGTACTCACATTGACATTGTTTTCATGACCTTTTGCTTCTTTATAATGCCTTGATCACTGGGATTCTTTATAGTATCTACTACTATTGACCTTTTGTGAGAGATATCTTGTTGTTGCACTTATTCAAGACAACTAGTATTACTACCCATGTCATCCCCAATACCATCAATTCCAATGACACTTGATTGAATACTAATAGGAATACTATCCCTGGATTCCCCACCAGTGGTAGTGGAACTTGATTCACCACCAATAGGAATACCATGTTCTTCTAGTAGTTGTGATTTGTAATACCCACCCATGTTTTGCTTTTTTTAGTTTATGATGTCGTACTCTTTTAGGCATTGGTTTTAGTTGATTGGCCGAATTCTTTTAGGCCACATTTTCGTGTGAGTTGTTATTGTTTCTTTTGATTATGATACTTGTTTATGATGTCATGATTTTTTCTTATGCATAGATAGATGTGATGATGTTATCATGTTGATTATTATATGTCGATTTTCAGATTATGATATACTTACCCCATACTCGCATGTGTATGGTTGTCTTATATGTGAATGTACTTGTTGATGTGTTGTTGTGGTAGAGGACGAAGACGTAGTTACTTGCTTTGGCGAGATCCACACGTTCGACCGATCCCTATCATTGATTGCGATATTATATTATGTATGTACATGCATGTTCTTTTGATGACAGAATTGCAGGTATAGGGCATCGTCTTCCCTGAATTGGCAGGAGTGAGCGTGCCCATAAATATTCATCTCAATGGTAAAGAGGGGAGGTAACATATAGATCCAAAACCCTAACCCAAGCCTAATCGTCCTAATGTTGGATGAGTTTCAGTATGACTACCCTATCCTGATTTGTCTAGGTTGACAGAATTCAAATACCCTTTCTCTTGAGTATGTGTGTGTTTTGCTTGATTATGCTTTTAGGTGATTTTCAGATTATTGAGTGATTTTTCATATTTTGTGATTTAATGGATTATAGTTGAATTAATTATTTAATTATATCCTAAGTTTATTTTAAATAATTAATTAAATTGAAATATTGGAATATTTTGATTTAATTAAATATTTAATTGAAAACTATAGTAAATGTGCTTATATGATTAATTAAATAATTAAATATTTGGTTGCGTGCATTATTGTGACATAAATATTTAATCTATTTAATTAAATATTTTATTAATTACATGTGCATGAATGTGTTGAAAAAGTAATTTCAAATTGAAATATCTCAACTTGTAATTAGGAGTCAAAGTTGAGTTGTGGCAATAAAGAATATTTTAATTATTTAATTTGGATTTACTTTCAATTTTCTAGTTGAGTTAATTTAGGGATTGACTTGGGAGTTGTCATCAACCTTTGCATGTTTAGGGGAATATGAATCTCTTTTGGGGGAATTGGTCATTCACTCTCTCATGACAGGTTTTTGAGAATTGGAGAGCTCTTGGTGATTTTGGGATTTTTGAAGAATTGTGAATTGTTGTGGATCCTTGTTGCTTTGAAGTTTTCAGGATTTTCTATTGCTTGTGTGTGTGTGCTTGGATCTTCATTGTTGCCAAATCTGTGGTTGAATCGGGCTTGAGGGTTTTTAGATTTGCTTTCATCCTCCAAGCTACATTCTTCTGTTTCTTGCATTGGAATCAAGGTAGGTTTCATTTGCCATGTATGATTTTCAGTTTTGTAGATCTGAGGTTTTCTGTGTTGTTTTAAATGCATGTTCATTATTTTGGCTTTTAAATGGCTTATGGTTGTTTCTACGTTTTTGGGTGTTTATAGAAACCCTAGATCTGAATTTATTTCATTTTCTATATTCTTAGCATTGCAGGGTTACGCTGTCAAAATTTCGGGAAGAAATTCCCTCTAGATCTCTTAGGAAATGAAAAATAATCCCTGTTATAGTTTAAACTATAGGAGAAATTAAATTTATGATTTATTATGGTTTCAATGTTTTCGGGTATTTATGAAATCTTAGATCTATTATTTTCATGTTTAAATATTTCTTAGCATAGTACCCTTATGCTATCAAAATTTCGAGAGTAGATCTCCTATAATTCTCCCAGAAATTGAAAAATTAAGTCTGCCTATAGTCCTAACTATAGAGGAAATTAAATATTTGGAGTTTCTATGTATTTCACTGCTAAAAAATTAAATCATTAAAAAAAAATCAACCCTTTGTAAAAATACACACTGGTGTAAGAAAAAAGAAAATATTACCTAGAAAGTAAAAAGGGTTTAAAAAAAAAAATCCCCTTTTGGGAATTTCCGTTTTCGGAATTCTTTTGAATAAAAAAAAAATCCCTTTTTGGGATACAAGTCATTGTTCCTTTTTGATAAACTAAAAAAATATATACATATAAATAAATTTTTAAAAGAAAAAAATTAAAAAATCAAATGCAAAGGGGTCTACGCATTGTTTTATATGTTAAAAGTTTTTTAAAAAATTTAGTTAAAGTGGGAGGGGGAGCGTGGGCTCCACCCACCCTCCTCACTGGGCGCCGGGCCCGCGGTAGCTGGCACTGCCGTAAGGCAGGCCGGTCTGCCAGCAGTTTCTACCGCATGGGGATGGGGTAGAGGGGTACGTGGGTCCACGTCCCCCTTATATATATTATAATGTTTTAGTTTTTTATTAATAAGGTTTTTTTTATTAAATGTATTTTTTTTTAAATGTTAATTTTTATTAAATTTTAAATTTGTTTAATATTTAGTTTAGTTTAATTTTAATGTAGTTTATTTAGTTTATTTAATTTTTAAGTTAGCTTTTATTATATGTTAAATTGGTAATTAGTATTTTTATTAGTAATTTTAATTTGATATATATTAAATGATTAGTTATATTGTAATGTTTTAATTATTAATTTGAATTAACAGGGGTATTAATTTTAAATCAATATATTAATTATTAATTATAGCTAATATTTTAATATGATTTCTAATAAATACGGTTGATTAATTAAAAGTGATTATGGTTAATCTGGAGCTATTAATGGATAAAGTGAATTTGTTTTATGCATGTGGAGGGTTTTAGTAAATGAAGATGTTCTCCATGTATGTTTATTTTTCAGTCTTTTAAGACGTTTTATTTTCTATGCATCTGTATGGTTCTTTTGTGCTTATATATGTTGTTATTTGGGACATTAGATGACCTAGGACGTATACAGAGGTTGGGGGGGGGGGGGGGGNTGTTACTCTATGGCGTGTGTGTGCATGATATTACCCTAAACTGACCATGATGACCCTTTCGATTATGTTATCTGCTAGTGTACCTATGTGACCGTTCCTGTTGTATGGGATACTGATTTGTGGTACACTAGGGTTGTGACCTATGCTAGATCTATTAGGATCTTTGAGCCTAGGGTAGGTTACCTAGATGTGTAGTAGGGGGTGGCTTGCAATAAGTTCTGTGTACGTAAGAGACTACTGGATTGCTTATTGTGGAGTTTCTTTAGTAAGTGATAACTAAAGACATATTTAGAATATTAAAATGGATTAATAAGATGTGACCTCACCCATGCTTGAGTGCTAGTATAGGCTAAGATGGTGTTGAGAAGATGTTAGTTGCCTTGCGTGGTACCTGACATAGTTAGTGGCCTTGTCAGTATGAGAGGTCATTAACACCATGTATGGTCACTTAGGTGCCAAAATCTATTGGGATTATCAAGGCTGAACTTAAGGGTTAGACGTACATGATGACACCTTCCTTTACGCATGCTAGATTTCCTACATTGTCAGTTGCCTTTGGATTAGTGAGTCTTACCTATCATGATGATTAGTACACCAGATTAGAGAGCTGTCAGGATCCCTTGCTTAGTGGTTATGCCTTGTTGGTTTTGGATATCTGATTGGGATATGTTGTTATCTCCTCAACACGGTGGGGTGGACCTTTGTGGTTCCACACAGACGGGTGGTAGTGATTCTTTACCCGTTGAGATTCGACGTCCTTGTACCAGGTGCTTGATGGTTTCTTGTAGATGAGCTCTTTATGTTCCTTCATCATTTATTATGTAATTTCCATTATTGTAAATCTTGTATTAGAGTATCGCATGTGATACCTAATCTAGTTATTGTAATATTAAGTAGATTAGAGTGATTACCACATACCTTGCGACATGTGCAGTGGATGTGAGTTCATGGAGGTTTCATGGTTATCTATGAGGATTGTAATTATGGTTATGTAAGTTGTATTTGTTATGCTTAATCAGATGGAATATTTTGTTATATTGTTAGTTGTGTTTTGCTTTAAGTAATTCAATGCCATGGAACCCTTGAGTCGTGTAATCTATGTGAGTGTAAGACATGTGTATAAATGGTAATTTCTTCCACATGAATGTATGTTTCTTTATGTTAACTCTAAAAAAAAATTATTTAGCACATAGTGACATGTTCTAAGTTAATCTCTCTTGGGTTCCCTGGCGGGGCGTTACATGATTGAATCTGAGTATCTGCACAAGGTGGATTTTAAGGTGAAGCTCTAACAAATGAAAATGTATGGGTATGAGACTGAGTAGTACCTTTCTGTGATGAATCTAATGATTTGGCTCCAAGGAATGATTTATGACCACGTCTTGGTGGTAATGGTGTCTCAATTGGAAACCAACGACCTTCTTCTTTGGGACCTAGACCACCAAAATCGTGATAACCCATTTTCTATAGTGGTTTCCCCTTTTCTATTTTTTTCTCTCATGGAATCATAGACTCCACTCAAATTTGCACAGACTATAGTAGTTGTTGGAGTGGTTGTGGGATCCAGATTGACCTCAATCTTATGCTCATTATCTTCAATATCACTTTTGTCACATGCTTCAGTGGGATGCTCCATATTCCACAATTTGCTAAACTCTTCATCCTCTTCAATTTCATAAAGGTCTGCAGAGGTCTTTGATTCACTGAGATTCTTCCTCATAACCCAAAAATCAGTAATTTTGTTGTGGGTCCAATTTTTATCTTTATATTGTTCGACTATTTTGTGGAATGGCTTTTTTAGATGGATTAGCAGCATTTTGATAGAAATTTTAGGATGTCTAGGCATGATCTATTGTTTTATGTGTGTGCAATGCCATAATTTGTGATGAAAATTCTTCTATTGAAATATTATTGTCAGCAACATATTTCTCCATCTCTTTTTTTACCTCAGCCTAGGAGTCCATGTTTTTAAACTTTTCTAGCAATGCTTTACTTTCATGTTAAAATTTACTTGCGGAGTTCTTATTTGTCTTAATCCTTGTTTCAATGACTCTAATTGGATCATACTTCCAGTAACTGACAAAATCAAAGCTAAAAATTGTCAAAAAATCATGTGTCACTTTGAATGCTTTTCTCTCAAATATAAACCCTCCACATGAGATATGATAGGAAAGAAATATGGTCTTCTTTTGTTTACCATGAAAGAGTAAATCTTTTCTCTCCACATGTTGTACATATTCCAATGCAAATACCCTCTATGTCACATGAATTGGAAGTTTGTAGGGTTTTGTTGTTGAACCATAAAATCTTAACATAGAGTATTCTTTCATGAAGAACCAGTCATCCAATTGTATTTGACTTCCGAGTTGAATGCAATCTCTACAAGACACAAGAAATCTAGGCATTGGAGTGCTTGTAATTTCATGATACATTGGTGCCAAAAAGAAGTATACAAAATGGTTGTAGTTATTTTTGTTATCATGCATCCTTATCTTAGGTGTCCATTCATATATTGGACACTCTGTTTAGTTTTAAGTCTTCTCATCAATCTTATAAACCTGAATGTGAAGCTTGTTGGTCACAAATATTGCACGATACTTTGCTAGAAGAAGATAACACAAGTAGTTTGTGAACCTAAATGTCTTACATGAACCTCTTTTAATCATTAGTAATTGTTTTTGCATGGAGTGAACAATGTTCTCAACAAAATTATATCTTATTGGTTCACCTACACATTGGATAGGAAAAATAATTTCAAGAAGGTTGGCATTTACTTTGCCATTATTTTCCAATCCCAAGCAAAATGTCAGCAAGGAAATACTATCCCGAACCCATGGCACAAAAATATTATATAATCATAAGGAGACTTATGGTTCCGATCCATTTGAGTAGCACGTTGCGTTAGACCTCTGATATATGAATCTTTATAATTGGCATATACTCTCTCATAGTCCTCTCCCAGCTTTCCTAGGTCAATGTGGACATTTGAGTTTTATGCTTCAAACCCTAGGTCCAACAAATGAGCAAATCTCCCTCGGTTATGGATAAAATTTCCTCTTGAATATTTTTTATTGACAATTGCTTTTCTATATTCATCATAAATTTATGTGCAAACCATGACAATTTATGGGCAAGGGAATACTTCAGGTAACACCATGTGTCCCAATCCAATAACCCACGACACAATTTTATTATACTTTCATTTAACATTGTGTTAAAAATAGTATATTTTCCCTTGTTTGGATCTCTCCACTTATTAGACAATGCATATCTAATTTCTATGATTCTCTTTTTTTCCATAGATAACATGATCATAAATATTATGGTATTCATTAGTGAAACCTGTTGTTTTAACTAGTTTGGTTAAGTCTATTTTCTTATTCTCTTACCTTTCAGTTTTAGTTTTACTATCTCATTTCCCCATCGTTGGTATTGGTAATGGATCAAAACAATGCTAGACAACTTATAATAACTACAACCTTGCAAATGCTCACCCTAAAGTTAAACGGTGAAACCCTAATTCTAGTTCTAAAATGTAAATGATAAACCACAAGATTTAAAATTTAAAAACGTGGGATGTAGGTGTTCTGGATTTACCTGAAATTTCTATTTGACTAGACTAGCACAGACAGACTCTGTTGCATTCTTCAATCTAGAAGTCATTTATGAATCTCCCTTGATTAACTTGTTTGTCCAAGAATTGAATTATCAATACGAGTCCCTTAGTTTCAAAACCCTAAAAAATTCAAAACCTGAAGGGAAAGTTTTGTAGAATCGTGTTAGAATTTTATAAATTATTATTAATTATTATTTGCAGCCTCAAGGCAATAAGTTTATTTCTTCTTTCTAAAGACTAGCAGTCTGACACGTCACATGTGTCACTTTTCTGGAGCATTTTTTAAGACTTTTTAATCCTTTACAACTTCTGCCCAAAATATAGCTTATTCTCTTTAATTAATTGTACAATCAAATTTATATTTTAATATACGGTATACTTAATTAAAATTTTATCATTTATGGGAGGACAAGTCACAATGCTCAATGAGACGTGCCTCATTTCTGGTGGAATGTTTAAAAAAATGGTTATCATTTCCACATTCGGCCCGAAATACACCTTAGGTCGTTGATATGTGCTCATCCAATGGAATTCGGTGACTCAGTATACATTGCCAATTACTGTAGGTCCTAGTTTGGCGGCCTAGCCACCTGACATGTCATCATCGAATGGGTCGTAGCCTTTCTTTCTGAGGATTGGCAGTCAGACACGTCACACCGTACACATGTCACTTTTCTGGAATATTTTTAAGACTTTTTCATGCTTTACAATTTATGCCCGAAATAAATCTTATTACATTTAATTAAGGGTACAATCGCAAATTTACAATTTAACTATACTTAATTAAATCAGTTAGGTGGATGTTCAATGACACGTATCTCGTTTCCGGAGGAAGGTTGCATAAAATGTTTATCGTTCCCACATTCAGCCCAAAATACACCTTAAACCATTGATATGTGCTCATCCAAGGGACGATGGTATCCATTGTCACTTTCACTTGTCGTGAATCCCATTATAATTTATCATATATAAATAAATAAGTTAAGAACCATGTTATTTGTTAATTAAACAATATAAATGTTTAACCATGTAAGTTGTATAAATGTTTAACATTTAATTATATATTCAGAAATGTTTAACTATACTTTTAAATCAGTGTTCACGTTCAAGATTTAATAATTTTTATTATAATCAGTATTCCACATTCAGCATCAAGAACCTAAATTCAAATTCTTACTCTTTATACGACATATTGATATAATATTAATAATATATTATATTTCACTTTGCCCAATTCTTAAGTTCAATAAAAAATATAAAATTTAAAATTTAAAATAACTAAAAAATATGTTACACATATCTTCCAAATACTTTAAGAAATGTTTATTAAAAATCTTTCTATTTGTGACAAGTTTATTAAGGTTAGGGTTAACATTAGAATTAGGCTTAGGCTTAAAAAAAAATTCACGAGTTCTAACAGAACCCATTCAAATTTTTGAAACATAGAAATTTTTTTAAATACCCCATAATATATATTCTTTTATAATTTTAATTTAACACTATTTTAACTATCACATTTTATACAAAATTATAAACTCGGTACTGCATTGTAATTTCAATTTTGCCCATAAATTATTACACACAATTTTGGCCATATCATCACAAACTGAATATGCTAAGTGCAAAACAATGAAACTGAAATCATTTTTTACATTCAAAAAATGAAGTTGCAAAATTTTCATTTATTTATTCACAAATTTACACTAGTCAGACTCCCTCCAAAACTTTTAGCCAAAATGAGGGGGGTTACGATAGTATAAAAAAAAAAGTTGTAGCCACTAGGGCACTAGTATGATAGTATTAAAAAAAGGAAAGCCATCGGAGGCTGAAGTTTCCTGAAACCCTTCAATTCAAAAAACCAGAACATAGGGTGATGGGTCATGAGGACCTTGGATGATTGGACCACTAAGGATCTACCCCTCCGTCTAAGTATAATTCTCAAGAAAGGATAACCGCTGAGAATCGTTGAGTCGTCCACAGTCTAGGTCCTTGGATTTTTTGAGGAGAAACCATTTCCACAAAAAATCCCTCCCAATCCATGCCCACCTCCAATGTCGCATCAACTGCTCTGCATTAAGGTTCAAAAGAAAGGTTTGCATGATGATATTTCTGCCTAGCTAGAGAAGCTTGGGTATTTCACTTGCCCAAGGGATCCCCACCCCTAATTCTTTGAAAATGGCAACATGAACGTTGTCCCCATGAATTCCTCTTTAAAAACCTTCCTCAGCAACATGAGAATTTCCACTTTCTCTCCTCCAAGGTTGAGGAGAGACGACAAGAACCGAGATGTAATGTCCATATTGACGCAGTATCTGTCAACATTTCCAAGGAACTCTTGACTGAGCACCATCAACACAACAAAATTTGTAAACACCCAACTTCATTATAAATTGAAGTGAGGATTGCATCTGAGATCGTGCCCAAGAAGGCCTTCTGGTCCTCCACAATCATGCATCTCGATTGGGTTGGAGTGTCCATCCCCATAACCTACAAACCTAAAAACCTAAACCTTAAAACCAGAGGCAGAGTTCCAAATTTTTAATCACTGACAACAAACTGAAAAATATAGAAGCAAGATCATCTATAAATAGCCCTTGAATCTTGATTGATACTTAACAATTCATTATTACTTCTCTAATTCCCTATTATATCCTTTTTCCTTTATTTGTTTTTAATCTTTCATATCTCCACGTAAATATTTCCCATAAATGCACGAGTGTGAGAAATTGGTAATATCGTCAGTACCAATTTGGAAGTCACAGATGCTGAGTGGATGACACTTAGAGAATGTCATTGTCAATGAAAAGATATTTCTTTCTTATTGAGAAGGATTGTGCAACATTATCAACCGTCCATGTAAATTACCAACAGTTGTAATCAATGATCATGGTTAGGTGCAAGTTAAGATTTGATACATGTCTCCATTCTGGAGGCTTCCTGGAGAACTCTGTTGCTTTAAGAAATTGGGGCCAAAATAAAACTTTAACCATTGATCTAAAATCATCAAATGATCTTGAATAATATGTTGGAATAACTTCAGAAATTTACATACTAAGAGGGGAGGGGTGAATCAGTACCCTTAAAAATTTTAACCATACATTGTTGATCATTTACCGAGTTGAGTACATAGCATAATATGAACATAAAGTAAATATTTCAAACTATAGAATATGCAACACATAGCACATAGATTTTTGGTCACGCAGAAATCCTTTGTTAGAGGAAAAAACTACAGTGGGGATGACACCCACAATCCTTCACCACTGTAGTAAAAAGATTACTTGGTTAGAGCTATAAATTTAGCTACTTTTGATAGCTTACCCTGTTAGGAGTAGTATACTTGGTTGTATAAGAGACTTATTCAGTCTACCTTGTTAAAGGATTTTACAATCTCTAATCTAAGAGATGTACCTGATTAAAGGATTTACAAAATATAAGACCTATTAGGGCCTACCCATATATGGGATTTTTACTTCTCTAAATACAACACAATTCAACACAAAATGTTTGACTCATTATATGTAGCTCGCTCGGTGCTTGTTACCTACTCGGTACTTTATAACTACTTGGTGCTCGGTGGCTGTCTCGGTTGCCTTTACCAACTGTGTATTCTTCATTGTATGACTTCCTTACTTTGGTTAGTTTCACCGATATATGACTTTGTAGAAAACTAATGAAAACAAACTCTCTTTAGGAGTAATAATCACCCCCATTGACATTAGTTTAGCATTTTGAAAAAAAACTTCAGAGTCCTCAAAATTTTCAAAACTTCAAAAACTTATGACTCCCCCTTTGATAATGATTCTCAAAAAAATTCTAATTATATCTCCCTTATATATATCCCTACAAATATATAGCCCCCTTTACTATATATATCCCCTTTTTTTTATAAACATGCCAAAAGATTACTTACTTATTCTTGTGTTCCGGAGGTATCTTGTCAAAAATGTGTTTATACTTAGCCTTTTCATCAAATAGGCCTGCCTCCCAAGTATCCTTCAGTGTTTGAATAACAACTATTTGAGTAGCAACATATGTTGCCATACCATTTCTAGTGTCTAATGATCTGTCATCAAGAGTGGCAATCAAATCCTTGGCTTTCTTCAAGTGATTCTGCATAGACTCCATGTGGGGAATGAGTGTAGCTTGCAGCTCCAGAAGTTCTAACCTTAGTGTGTGCTCTGCATTTTTGATCTCTTTTTGCTTTCTAATTAGCTATTTGATCTTTGAGTAATAATCCTGTAGGGATCCAGGCTCGATTGAAATGCTCTTTAGCCACTCGGTCAACTCTTGTTCAATAGTTGACTCTTTCTCCTTGATCTCCTTAAGGAATTGGGAAATGGAACAAAATTGCTAAAATAATAAAAGAATATTAGACAATTTTTTCTTCATGTCAGTACATGCTTCAGAAAGAGATACCTTGTCAAGTGTAATGTTCTTCAAAATTTATTCTAATATTTTTTGTTCCATGCTCTTTTGATGAATTTTCATCATTCCATTGATTGTGTCTTGGTTCGGTTCACAAACTTGTTTAACTAGTTGGTACAGGAGCACCCTGAATGAACCAAGTGTTCCTATGGAACCTAGGGGTTCTCTCAAGGTCCTAAGAGGCCTTTAGTAATGATAAGACATTGGGTTAATCAATGGATCACCTTGTAAGGCCATAGTTCCAAGATTGGCACATTATGAGCCCTTGGTTAACTATGAGTCATTAATGATCCAAAACCCTAGGAATAGTTTGTTTTTAGGTCTTTCATATTTGGATCCACTAGGGATCACAAAAATAACCTTGTGACCAAGTTTGGTCCTCAGATTTGCAAAATGGCAAAATATGTAAAAGTTGCTCAAAAGTTGTCAAGCAATTTTTGAGCAAACTTAACAACTTTTTGAAAAACAACTCCCAAACGGTCAAATCAGTTCAAAAATGTCATGTAACCATTGGGAGTGCCTAAAAAATCCCTTTCAGGTGGGTGGTAGGTTGATCATGTAATTTGGCATTTGAAAATTAATAAAAATAACCATTTTTCTTGCATTCTTGAGAAATAGTCATTGTGTATGGTCGGGTGTGGATAGAAGGACATGAAAGTCTAAAACCAAGGGTTAGTGTGTTGAATCTTCCTTCATTTTATTTTGGTCTCATGTCTTGATCAATCTTGGTTTGAAAGTTATTGAATTTATAAACTCATTGCCTGGATTGTAGGCCCTAATTCAAGGTTTCTAAGAAAATTAAGTGTATTTCCACTTTCCAACATGGGAATTCAAAGACCCTTGGTGGAAAGCTTGTTTTTATGATTCTCTTTAATATTTTTCAAGATGGGTTCTTTAAAGTGCAGAGAAATGGAGTTACAATGATGCCCTATGTGTATATCCTTATGTATGCACCAATCCAGAATTAGGATAACAATCATAACTCTCATTTGGGGATTGATCAGAGACTCTAAATTGGAGGAGGAGACCCTTGTATACACCTTCACATGATCAAATCATTGGTTTGTTATTTGGATGCATCCTAGAGGTACTTCTAGTGTAAGTAGAGGCCCAATTAGCCATAATTACAGAAGCAATTTTGTGTATCTTCCTGTCTCTTTCTCACTTCCATGTTCTAGGGCTTAAGTCAAAGGTCTTAGGCCATAAAGGGTTCCTAAATCCCTAATCTATTATGGGGTTTATGTGTAAGAATCTAAATTAAGGTCAATTTTCCATCTGAAAAAGGCTAAAAGTATAGTCTTATGTTTGTGAAGCAACCATGTCATATGGATTACATTTGAGTGAAAGAACCATTGGAACTAAATTTTAGGGACCTAAATAGACCCCACTTATGAGCATAGGTCACCCCTGGTCCCTTAAGTCATTTTGGGGGTATTATTAAGAATTTGAGTCAAGTGCTCCTGAAGCCACTCTTGGTAGTTGGTGTAGTAGGATTGGTAAAACCTAGTGATTAGGTTGCCCTTTGGGTGTTGAGGTTGTGATAGCCTAACCATGTCCTTTTCCCACACCTGTGATAAGTGTAAAGCACTTTGGCTCTGAATCAAGTAATTTTGGGGTACATTGCCCTATTTGGGTCACTTAGAGGCTTCTAGTTGCCCACTTTGCATCAAGTGGTATCAGAGCTATGTATGCTCTTGAGGATGAAGATATCCCTTCAAGGGTTACAAATATTGAACTAGCAAAGATGGCGAGAGAATAGAGGGCAACAAATGTAGCCTTGAAAAGAAGACTTTAAGAGTTGGAGAGCAAGGTAGAGAGGGGTAAAGAGGACACTTTTGGTGGTGAAGAGGGAAGTGAGTCAGAGGATGACAACCCTGATCAGGATGTGAACATTCTTGTAGACCAAAGACCCCTCTAGATGCCTTAAAGTCTATGGGGAGAAGAACCATGGAGGAGAAGTTGGATCTACCAACTTTTAATGGAAAGATGAATGCAGATTTGGCCTTGGATTGGATAGAGGCCCTAACAAGCTTCTTTGAGTGTGAGGACATCCCTAAGAATTAGAGAGTGAAGATGGCAAGATCCAAGTTGAAGGGATCAACCCTAACTTGGTGGAACTTCATCCAAATAGAGAGGGTGAAGAATGGGAAGGGTATGATCTCTTCATGGAACAAAATGATTGCATTGGTCAAGGAGACCTATGTGCCTGAAAACTATGGGGTTCAACTCCATAGGAGGAAGCAAAGACTAAAACAAAAGGATATGGATGTAGGCCTATACATCGAGGAGTTCCTAAAATTGTGTATGAAGACAAATATGGCAGAAGATGAGGAAGAGAAATTGGCAAGATATATGAATGGTCTCAAAGTATTCGTTCAAGAGGAATTTAGCCCACACTGCCCTACCACAATGAACAAGTGCTATCAAATGGCACTCAAGGTAGAGGAAAAGTGGACGAAAAAAAAAGAGTTTGGAAAGGGAAAGAGTAATGACAGTGGGAAGAACTTCAGAGGGAGAGGAACCTCTTGGAATAGAGGGCAATACAGTGGTAATAGTAGCAGGACCCCTAACCAAGGAGAAAAAGTAAATAGTAATACAAACTTTAGAGGTAACCATAGAGGGAGAAGACCCTTCAATAGGGGAAGGAAGAACACTGGAAGAGGACATGGACCATTTAGGTGTTACTACTGCAATCAATTGGGACACCATGCAGGAAGATGCCCTAAAATGACAAATAACAATAACCAAGGTGAAAGAAGAGCTCAAATCATTCAAGAGGACAAGCAAGAAGGCAATGTTAATGCAAGGGACTTATAACCAGAGGAAGGAGCATGTTTGATTATGAGACAAGTCTTCCTTCAAGTTCCACAATTCCAAGAACCTCATCAAAGAAAGAATCTCTTCTAGATAAAGATCAAATGCAATGGGAAGGTATGTAGTTTACTTATAGATTCTGGCTCAACTGAAAATCTAGTATCTTGTGAAATGGTACAAAAGTTAAACCTCCCTAAGAAACCTCATCCTTTTCCTTATCATGTCTCTTGGCTAACAAAGGGTCAACAAACCCTAGTGACTGAACAAGCATGGATAGAGTTTTCAATATCCAACTTTGAAGACAAAGTTCTTTGTGATGTTGTGGAGATGGATGCCTCCCACATTCTCCTAGGTAGGCCTTGGCAGTATGATGTAGATGCCACACACCATTGTAGGAAAAATACCTACTCCATCACTAAAGATGGAAAAACATTCACTATGAAGCCCCTTCCTGATACCAAAACAGAGAAGGAACCTACTATCATAACCATGGGGGAAAAGAAATGCTAAAAGTATTGAGGGAGCCTATAATTGAAGCCCGTGTCTTAATATCCAAACCTAAGGACAATGTAAGATCTGATAACGATGATCCTATACCAGATGAAGTTTAGAAGTAACTCACAAAATATAGTGTTGTCACTGCTAGTGACCTGCTTACAACCCTCCCTCCCTTGAGAGATATTAGTCACCAAATTGACTTAATACCTAGCTCCTCTTTGCCCAAAAAAGCCCCATACAAGATGACACCAGTGCATAATGTAGAGATTGCAAGACAAGTCAATGAACTGTTAGAGAAGGGACTCGTCCAAAAGAGTCTCAGTCCACGTGTTGTCCCATCATTTTTAGCCCCTAAAAAGGATGGCAAGTGGAGATTATGTACTGACAGTAGGGCCCTAAACAAAATAAAAAGAAGATACAGGTTCCCCATCCCAAGAATGGAAGATCTTCTAGACCAACTAGGCACTGCTTGCTACTTTACTAAGATTGTTTTAAAATTAGGATATCATCAAATTAGGATTAAGGCATGAGATGAATGGAAGACAATGTTTAAGACAAATGAAGGTTTTTTTGAGTGACTTGTTATGCTATTTTGCTTGAGTAATGCTCCTACTACATTCATGAGACTCATGAATGAGGTCTTTATTGATTTTCTGGCAAGTTTGTGGTCATATATTTGGATGACATTCTGATTTACAGTCATAGCAAAGAAGAACACCTTGATCATGTTGAGCTGGTTCTAGGGAGACTCCATCAGCACAAGTTAGTGACTAACTTGGAAAAATGTATGTTTATGAAGAAGAAACTCATCTTCCTAGGATTTTTCATCTCCCAAGGCACTCTCAAAATGGATCCAGAGAAGGTTGCAACAATAGTCAACTAGCCTCCACCAAAGAACCAAGGTGATGTTGGAAGCTTTCATGGTTCAACAACTTTTTATAGAAAGTTTATAAAGAATTTTAGCCATGTGTGTGCCCCTATGTTAGACACAATAAAAGGTGGAAAGAAGACTAGATTTGAGTGGACTAAAGAAGCAGCAGATGCATTTCAATATCTTAGGAATAGGGTGGTACAATACCCAATCCTAGTACTCCCTGACTTCAACAAGGTATTCATAGTTGAAACAGATGCAAGCAACTTGGCTATAGGTGCATTCTTGAGCCAAGAAGGTAAGGCTATAGCATTTTTCTCAGAAACATTGAATGATGTCAAAAGGAGGTATTCTACTTATGATTGAGAGCTTTATGCAATGGTGCAAGCCTTGAAAAAGTGGATACACTATTTACTCCCTAAAGAATTCATTGTTTATACTGATAACCATGCTTTAAGTTTTCTAAATAGTCAGGAGAAGCTTGGGGTCAAACACATCAAATGGATGGAGCAGTTGCAGGCATATACCTT
>MU225783.1:2819278-2835019 GCA_018584345.1 Thuja plicata
AATATTAAACACAAAAAAGGAGTGGAAAACAAAGTGGCTGATGCCCTAAGTAGGAGGATTCGATATGTTGAGGAAGTTCAACTTTAGAGTGTAGGGATTGACTCCCTAGAGAACCTATATGCTGACGATCTAGAATTTGGAGAAGTTTTTGAGATATGCACTAAAATGGTTGGAAAATACCATACTGAATTTTCTAATTTTCTGATTCAGAATGGACTCTTGTTTAAAGGAGCCCAATTGCGCATTCCTAAATGTTCCATGAGAAAAAATATCATTAAAGAAAAACATTGTGGTGGCTTAGGAGGACATTTTGGAATAGATAAGACCACTGAATTAGTGAAAAGAAGTTATTTTTGGCCAGAGATGGGGAACGAAGTCAAGAAATTTGTTGAATCTTGTACTATTTTCCAGCAAGCAAAGGGTGTATCCACTAACCAAGGATTATATCAACCCCTACCAATTCCCTCTAGGCCATGGGAATCAATTTTCAATGGATTTTGTTATGGGTTTGCCAAGGACAAAGCAGGGTTATGATAGTGTTTTTGTAATAGTGGACAAATTTAGTAAAATGGTTCACTTTGTTCCTTGCAAGAGCACAAATAATGCTTCTCATGTAGAACATCTATTCTTTAATGAAGTGGTTAGAATCCATGTTCTACCACAAACAATAGTGTCTGATAGAGATGTGAAGTTTCAGGGTCATTTTTGGAGGACACTCTTCAAGAATTTGGGCACAAATCTGACTTATAGTTTAGCATACCACCCTCAAATAGATGGGAAAATAGAGGTGGTAAATAGATCACTTGGTAATCTCTTGAGATGCCTAACCAAATAGTACACACAAAGTTGGGACATGATCCTACCTTAGGCAGAATTTGCATTCAATGAATCCATGAACGGGTCCACTGGAAAGACACCATTTCAAACAGTGTATGGACTTCATCCTAAAGGTCCATTGGATTTAGTAGAGTTACCATCTGATCTCAGAGTGAGTGCACAAGGAGAGGAGTTAGCCAAACTAATCTCTAAAATGCAGACAAAAGTAAAAGAGTCACTACAACAGTCAACTATGAAATACAAAGCACAAGCAAACAAGAAGAGAAGAGAAGTTCACTTCAAAGTTGGAGATAAGGTATGGGTGCATACCTAATGAAGGAGAGACTCCCTAAAGGAAGATATTCAAAGTTACACATGAAGAAAATTGGTCCTTGCACAATCCTCACCAAGATGGGTGAAAATGCATATGATATTTCCTTGCCCACTACTTTACTGATTTCTCCTATTTTTAATATTGTAGACCTCACTCCTTACAAGTGTGTTGCAGACATTGTCAATGTGCAGGGATCACAAGCTGAAGATAATGGAGACTATGTGACAGATCTCCCACCAAGAAAGAAAATAAAGTTAGACATCATTCTAGAAACCAAAGTCTTGAAGTAGACAAGAGAGAACAAGTACATGCAATACTTAGTGAAATGGAAAGGACTCCCTCCAATAGATTCTACCAACATGATAAAGGACCAGATCCAACAACATAGAACCACTATTGACCAGCTATCCTCAAGTGGGAACTTGAGTTCAAATCTCATGGGGAGTATGGTGCAGGATCACCCTGAATGAACCAAGTGTTCCTATGGAACCTAGGGGTTCTCTCAAGGTCCTAAGATGCCTTTGGTAATGATAAGACATTGGGTTAATCACTGGATCACCTTGTAAGGCCATAGTTCCAAGATTGGCACATTATGAGCCCTTGGTTAACTATGAGTAATTAATGATCCAAAACCATAGGAATATTTTTTTTTAGGTCTTTCATGTTTGGATCCACTAGGGATCACAAAAATAACTTTGTGACCAAGTTTGGTCATCATATTTGCAAAATGGTAAAATATGTAAAAGTTGTCAAGCAACTTTTGAGCAAACTTAACAAATTTTTGAAAAACAACTCCCAAATGGTAAAATTGGTTCAAACATGTCATGTAACCATTGGGAGTTCCTACAAAATCCCTTTCAGGTGGGTGGTAGTTTGATCATGTAATTTGGCATTTGAAAATTAATAAAAATAACCATTTTTCTTACATTCCCGAGAAACAGTCATTGTGTACGGTCGGGTATGGATAGAAGGACATGAAATTATGACACCAAGGGTTAGTGTTGTGAATATTCCTTCATTTTATTTTGGTCTCATGTGTTGATCAATATTGGTTTGAAAGTTAATGAAATTATAAACTCACTGTCCGGATTGTAGGCCCTAATTCAGGGTTTTAAAGAAAATTAAGTGTATTTCCACTTTTCACCATGGGAATTCAATGACCCTTGGTGTAAAACTTGTTTTTATGATTCTCTTTAATATTCTACAAGATAGGTTCTTTAAAGTGTAGGGAAATGGAGTTACAATGATGCCCTAGGTGTATATCCTTATGTATGTACCAATCCAAAATTAGGACAACAATCATAACTCTTGTTTGGGGATTGATCAGAGGCTCTAAATCGGAGGAGGATACCCTTGTATACACCTTCACATGATCTAATCATTGTTTTGGTATTTTGATGCATCCTAGAGGCACTTCTAGTGTAAGTGGAGGCCTAATTAACCCTAATTACAGAAGTAATTTTGTGTTTCTTCTTGTCTCTTTCTCATTTCCATGTTCTAGGGATTAATTAAAAGGTATTAGGCCATAAAGGGTTCCTGACTCCCTAATCTATTATGGGGGTTATGTGTAAGAATATAAATTAAGGTCAATTTTCCTTTTGAAAAAGGCTACAAGCATAGTATTAGATTTGTAAAGCAACCATGTCATACGGATTACATTTGAGTGAAAGAACCATTGGAACTAAATGTTAGGGACCTAAATAGAACCCACCTATGAGAATAGGTCACCCCTGGTCCCTTAAGTCATTTTGGGGGTATTATTAAGAATTTGAGTCAAGTGCTCCTGAAGCCACTCTTGGTAGTTGGTGTAGTAGGATTGGTAAAACCTAGTGATTAGGTTGCCCTTTGGGTGTTGAGGTTGTGATAGCCTAAAAAAGCCCTTTTCCCACACCTGTGATAAGTGTGAAGCACTTTGGCTCTGAATCAAGTAATTTTGGGGTACATTGCCCTATTTGGGTCACTTAGAGGCTTCCAGTTGCCCACTTTGCATCACTAGTTCTGCCACTTGATCAAGTAGATTTGCCTCCTCATTTGTAGTAGCATCCAACACAATCTCTTATAATACTTATTTGACATCTTCTAACATAGCATTTTATTTCTTCTTATGAAGTGGTTTATTTTGAATGGTCTTGAGTCTTACTAATTTAGCATGCTCTTTCATGTCATCAGGATCCATAGTTGCCAGATCTACCTTAGGTAATATGATTGGTTGGCTCATGTATATGTGTTTCCTCTTCTTTGATTTCTTCTTTTTCTTTGTTATCATACTATCACTAGTAGACAATATGGTGTAAGGGGATGCCTTTAATGCATCAGATATACTTTCTGCTTTAATTTCTTCTTGCTTGTCAGTACCTTTGGTTGTCGGTGACTCTTCTTTCTTTTCCTCTATCTTGTGTTCTATCTTATCTTCTTCCTTCTTTTCTTCCTACCTATTCTTTGTCTTATCCTTTTCTTGTTCCTTCTGTACTGTGGTGTCCTTGGTAGAAGGTGTCTCGATATTCTATTCTGTATTAGGCTTGGTGGCCTCACGATCCTTAGTTTCTCCTTGTTCTTTTTCCACAGGTGGTTCAGTGCCTTTCTCTTATGTACCATTTTCCATATTGGACATTTCAATATCAACATATAAATACTTGTTGACTTGTTCTATAACTTCTTCTAATAGTTTTGCATCAACAACATCAAATGTATCCATGTGTTCAATTTTTGTGTCCTTTTTAGTCATTACATCTTCATATTCTACAATTTTGGTTGCAGGGTCCTCCTCTATAATATCTTCAATCAATATTTATTATTTATCCAATGTAGGATCAATAAGATCTTCCTTAATTTTCTCTTCGATATCTTGATCTTTTCCTATCTTATCTTCCATGTAAATAGAAATAAGTTTGCTCCATTGGACATCGGTCTCTTCTTTTACTTTCTCTAACTCTCCAGTCATGGTCCTTAAAGATCTTCCTTTGATAAGAAAATAGTTAGAGTAGGTTTTCATTTTCTCATATATCTCAGTTATAGACATAGTAGGTTGTGCTAGAAATAGAGATCCCTCCCTCATTTTCTTTTCAATATGTATCATCATAAAATGGAAGCACTTCCATTTGGACTGGTTTAGCCTTCCGTTTAAGTGGTTTTGGGTCATGTCAAATGCCTTGAATGGGTCTCTAATTTGGATCTGTCTTTTCCCTCTGTTCTGCCCCATTTTCCACTTCTCTCCAGCCTATTTCTGGCATCCCGATCTGCAGATTTGAGGTTCTTGACCTTAGGGTCAAGGTCAACCTTCTGGGTCAAGGTCGACCTCGACCCTGACCCATGGTCCAATTTTCAATTTTTAGGGGTTTCTAAATATTGGGCTTCGGAAATATTTAATTATCGCTTTCGGGTTAGTTGTTTCGGTCTTCGAGGCAATGACTCTTGAAATTATATTTAATATAGGTCCACTTATAATGGTATAAGTCTAATTGGAATTTAATTCTCCTATGTAAGCCTCTCTAGAAGATTGTGCCCTATATTTGTATATAAGGAAACCTTCTCCTCTCATTTTCTCTAAGTGTGAAGAAGAAGTGCGAAAGACAAGATAAGAAGCAATACTTGAAGCAAGCTAATAATATATTGAAGCAATCACCTACTCTCAAGCATTCAAACATTCAAGCACCTTCAAGCTTTCAAATCATCAAGGAGATCCATTGGTAGCCATTGAAGGATTCAATCTCTATGGAGCCCTCTTGTTGAAGATTTCTCCATCCACATCCATGCAAGCCTCTTCCTATTCCAAGATCCATTAAAGATTGGTGTTGAAGATCTAAAGGAAATTGATTTTAGATATTCCTACATCCTACATCCTACATTCTACATTCTATATTCATCTAGTGCATACATACTTGTGGATCCATGGATTCGAATCCTCCACAAGGGTTTCTATACAAGCAATGTGAATTTGTTTATTTACTTTGTTTATTTATGCAATTTCAATTATATTTTAAGGTTAATTCCAAAACTAGGGTTTGACCAAGGCAAACCCCTCCCCCCAAACAAAAAAAACCATTTTTCTTGTAGGTACAAGTACATGACAACAAATTTAAGAGCAGATTTGGATACCCTTTTCGGCCAACTTTCGGGATCAGCGAATAGAATTTCTGTCGAAAAAATGCAGGTCAAGGTTGAGATTTTGGGGTACAATTGCACCCCCGCATTTGGGTCAAGGTTGACCTGACTCAGAAAAGGAAAATATTTTTGGGTTTTGTTCGTCTCCGCATTTCTGTTCCAGATCCGGTTGCAAAATTTCCTGAAACTCAACACAGACATCAAAAAACAAGCTTTTCCAGATATTCTATATTTTGAGGTTAGTAATTGTCTTCAATTCATTTCAATTGAGGTTTTAATAAATTCAAATCTATTATATACTCTTCTTCCATAATTTGGGATTCTAAGGCTTTCTTCTTTCTTCTTATTTCTGATTGATTGATGCATTTGTGCATTAACCATTTTCTTATGGTTGATCAAAGTGGATCTTTCCTTTGTGAAATTTGGGGCTAGTAAGATAATATTATCTTCCCCCAAAACCTTTAAACACATCAACACCAATTATTCCAATATATATACATCCATAATACTAACATCTTCAATTTTTCTTACATTACATTTTGGTGAACCTGTGATAGACAACTCTTTCTTTTTGGTGTTAGATTTACATTTCATGTTAGATCTTTCATGCATGTTAGATTAGCCTTCTTTTATTTTCTTACATTTACATTTTCTTAGTTTAGTTCATTTACATTGCATTAGTGTATGAGCTTTACTACCTCTAGTCCTACCTATAATATCCTAGTTAGAAGAAGTCATAGACTTATGGGTTCCTTTGATCCTGAGTCTTCCTCTCCTTTCCTTAGGGTCCCAGATGAGAATTTGATCACTCATGATTCCAATCCTTCTACGGAGCATTACTCTTCTCACTCATCTCATGATGAGGATGATGCTTTAAGAGTTCCTCCTGAACAAGTCCAAAAATTGTCAATTGAACTTGATAAAATGGGAAATTGGCTTATTCAAGAAAACCATAATCAAGATTCTATTCAAGCTATAGAGGGTCTTAAGAAGGTCCTTCATGATAGTGATCAAGGTGTTAATCTCTTGCGTGGTATTACTCATCTTGTGCATTTAAATGTTAAACCTTTAGCTCAAGAAGCTCAAGATTTAGGATTTACTCTTCTTGTCACTAGTGTGGAACCTTATTCTATTCCTTTACCTAGAAATCCTACTTATACTCCTCCTTTAGTAACTACATCTCTTACATTTTCCAATCCTATTGCTTCAAATCTTCCACTTCGATCTCTTCCTGTGAGTGTTCCACTCGTGTCTCTACCTACCTCACAACCTTCATACCATAGTGTTCCTTTTACTTATTCCAATTCTCTTCCAACTGTGGTTCCAAGTGTTCCACCAGTTGTGTCTTTCATTCTCGCTACTTCCTACACTTTTCCTAGTGTTCCTAATGTTTCTATGCCTCATATTTATTCTAATGATTCCACCATCATTAGTATGGCTCAAACTGTGTCCTCTTTACAATGAAAACTTGCATTCTTAACTCAATCCAAGTTTAGTATTCCTACATGTGACATGGGTAGTCCTTTATCCCTAGACATTATTCGTGCTCCTGTCCCTCAGCAAGCCGATATGCCTCATCTTGAGAATTACAATGGTAAGGGAGATCCTCTCACTCATGTTAAAACATTTCAAATCCTTTGTAGTGACTATGCTCATGACCATAGGATTTTAGCCAAGTTGTTTGCTAGAACTTTTCATGATAAAGCCTTGCAATGGTATTTTTCCTTTCCTCCTTATTCTATTGATTCTTTTCCAAAACTTGCCAATAGCTTTATTCAACAGTTCCAAAATAACATTGGTTCACAAGTGTCCTTAACTGATTTGATGCATTGTAAACAAAATACTAAAGAGAAATTTACTAAATTTATTGGTAGATTTAAGAATTTGTATGCTCAAATTTATTATCGTGTTCCTGATATTGATATTCAACATATGTTTATTTCAAATTTGCAAAAGGCTATTAGAGATAAGATTTTGCTTACTAAATTTACCTCTTTTCAACAACATTGTGCAGCGCTTCATCATTATCAATTACACGTGAGTCAATTTGAGAGAAACACTCCAATGGCTCTTGTTCCAGTTGATAAGAGTGATGTTGCTCCTAATCCCAAAAAGTTTCAGAAACCTAACAACTATGTCAAGATAAATAAGAAAGCAAATGCAGTTGTTGATCAAGTTGTTGTTATATCCAACAATGTCACTTCTGCATCCACTGCTTTTCATTTAAATCGTATGTTTACTCCTCTTTTTGAATCTTTACATTCTATTATGAGTAAATTATTGACTGCTAATATGATTACTTTTCCTCCTATTTGACCTCTTCTACCTGCTACGATGGCATCACAATCCTTTGATCCCAAAGCCTTTTGTCAATACCATCGTCAGAATGGCCATGATACTAAGAAGTGTTATTCTCTAAAACATAAGGTTCAAGACTTAATTGATTGTAATGCTTTATTTGTTGATAATTTTGATGGTAGTGGGAACAAGTTTGTCTCTCCTCCTAATCAAAACCTCCAAATCTGTATGAATCCTTTTCCTACACATGATACTAATACCATTATTCAGCCATCTTCCATGGATATTTTTTATGATTCAAAGATGGATGATCTCAATCATATTGTTAACCATGTAGAGCATGTTGTTTTGTCTCAACCCATCTCTCCACCCTAGCCTCAATCTCAACCTCCTATTCAAACTCCTCCATCTCAACCTCAACTTCAAGTTCCACCTCACCCTAAACCGAAACCTCTATCTCAACCTTCAAAACAACCTAAGGATAAAAGACCTAGGGAACTCTCGATCACCTTTGATGATTCTGAGACTATTAAAGCTCTTGATGGTCCCCTCTACATTTATGCTAGGATTGCTAAGATACATATAACGTGTGCTTGTCTTGTTGATCCCACTTCCTTAGTCAATTTTATCACTGAAGAAAACCTTTTTATGAAGAACTTACAATGCGATTATTATGATACATCTAATGTGTGGATTAAAACTTGTAATGGTTTTCTCTATCCATTGTTTGGTTCTATTAACTTACCCATTGAACTTTGTGGTAAAATTGTGGACACTACTTTCGTTGTTGTCCCTACTTCTTATCAGTTTCAAGTTAATCTTGGTTTGCCTTGGTTGAATTCCATGCGCGTCGTTGCTTCTCCTATCCATAAGTGTATTAAGTTCATTCATGATGAAGAAGTGAAAATGATTAATCATAGTTTATATCAACCTTCTAGGCCTAGGGGTTGTGCTACCCTTGACTTATTTTGGCCTTCATTACCTAATTCATGTTCTTCTCAACCTGATAACCTTTTTCTCATATCAATCCTGTAAAAATTGCAAGATTCTTGAGTTAAGCACGCCTCAGATAGATCTTAACCATGGTCTTTTGCCTACGCCTTCCATACCTCCTTTATCCATTACTTCTAGTTCTGTTAATCAAGCTCCTAGTATCACTTTTTAGCCTACAGAGAGTCCTACTAATCCTCCTAAAGAACCTATGAAGGAACCAGTTATTGTTCATCCTAGTTCTCAACATATTTCAAACAAGACAAAACATAACAAATCTTCCAATGCACATCATAAGAAGCGTCGGGCTAAACCTAGGGCCCATGCCTCTGTTCTTCAAAACTCTTTACCTTCTTTTGACTAGCCTATGCCTCGTGTGTTGGAGGAAGTTAATGTTAATAATGATGTTAAGATGAATGATTATGATGATTCTATTCGCATATTAGATTATATTTTGATTAATATTGATGAAGAAGATACCCTTGATGATCCTATTGATGCTAATGATGAATATGAGACTATTGATTGTGATACTGATTTACCTCATATGATTTCCACACAACTAATACTTACACCTAGTATCGAACATTGTGATTCTCAAGAGGATCCTTGTTTGGAACTAGTTATTATTCCTACGTTGTTGGATATAGTCCCTCTTGTGAGTTTCCCACCTTCCCTAAATGATATAAACTTAGATGGGGAGAGTAGGCAATGTGCTTGATTGGCTTGTCCTCCATGATAGCCTCTTTTATGTGTTTTCCTATTGTATTGTGCTTCTCCCGTACTGTGTTTGCTAAATATTTGTTAGATTCTTTTATATGACCCTTGTTACTTTGTTGGTGCAAGGTGATAAAGCAATCGAACCTGTTATACAATTCCTATATATGTATCTCTATTCTTCTATATATTATTTTCATGTTATGTTGCACCTGTGCTATTGTTCGTAAATATTTTCCTTGTGTAGTCCGCTTGGATTTGTGACATGGTAGCCCTGATTCTTTTTGGTCTCCATGTTGTGGTCTGAAAAGACTCTTCTTCGTAACTCTTGCAATTTCTTTCCTCCATTGTGATTGTAGTTCTACTTTCTTTGGGGAATGATGTCAATTCTTTTACAATAATATTATATATACATATTATCTTATGATCATATTGACCCCACGGTAGGTAGATCCATTATGTGTTCTCTGTATGTTTATGTGGTATCTCCCTTGATTTGTCTTCGCTTGGGGGCATCTTGTAGTGGAAATGTAATCATTAGAGTTGTTTATGTTTCTGTTAAAGCCATTGCTCCTGTTAAAGTGTTAGCAATGACTTTAACATGGGGGCATATGCTCTACTCACTTTTTGCACACACGCACTTTCAAAATATTTTCAAAACTTAAAACTTTTCTCCCTTTATGGATTAGAGACTAATCCTTAAAGCATGGATTTTTACCTTATAGGATCTCTTGATCCCTCCAATTTCAATTTACCATGTTTTGATCCCTTAAGGTCGAAAGGTGTCCTTAAGACTAGATCTCTTTATGTTTTGACTTTTCTCTTTTGGAGTAGAATATTCCTAAGGGTAAATCCTTGGTGGGTTGACTAGTGAGTAGCCACATTCACTAGGCGGTTCAACTTCATCTTTCCAGTTGCACTTTTTCCTTGTGTGATTCACAATGAGTCATAGGTTCTCATTGGGCGAGGTAATCACACCCTATCTCTCTTTCTCTTTGACTGGTGATGTCTCTCTTATTGTAATCTCGGGGTTGAAAAAGACTTAATTCCTTGGGGGCTTGAGGATTCTTTTGTCCCTTTTGATTTCAATAAGATTATCTTTTCTTTATGATCTCCTTTACCAAGAGTTTTCATCAAGTCCATACTCTTGCTAAAGTTGGGGCTAAATGTATCATCAGAAAATGGAATCACTTCCATTTTGGACTGGTTTAGTCCTCTGAGTAAGTGGTTTGGGGTCATGTCAAATTCCTTGAATGGATCTCTGACTTGGATCTTGCTTTTCCCCCTATTGTGCCCCATTTTCCACTTCTCTCCGACCTGTTTCTGGCATCCTGATCTGTAGATTTGAGGCTCTTGACGTCAAGGTCAAGATAAAACTTTTGGGTCAAGGTCAAACTCGACACTGACCTAGGTCAGATTTGACCTCGACCCTGACCCAGGGTCCAATTTTCAAGTTTTTAGGGTTTCCAAATGTCGAGCTTCATAAATATTTAATTCCCGCTTCTGGATCATCTGTTTCGATCTTCGAGGCAATGACTCTTGAAATTATATTTAATATAGGTCCAATTATGAGGGTATAGGTATAATTGGAATTTAATTCTCCTATGTAGGCCTCTCTAGAATATTGTGCCCTATATTTGTATATAAGGAAGCCTTCTCCTCTCATTTTCTCTAAGCGTGAAGAAGAAGTGTGAAAGACAAGCTAAGAAGTAAGAATTGAAGCAAGCTAATAATCTATTGAAGAAATAATCTACTCTCAAGCATTAAAACATTCAAGCACCTTCAATCTTTCAATTCATCAATGAGATCCATTGGTAGCTATTGAAGAATTCAAGCTCTATGGAGCCCTCTTGTTGAAGATTTCTCCATCCACATTCATGCAAGCCTCTTCCTATTCCAAGATCCATTCAAGATTGGTGTTGAAGATCTAAAGGCAATTGATTTGAGACATTCCTACACCCTACATACTACATCCTACATCCTACATTATACATTCATTTGGTGCATACATACTTGTGGATCCAAGGATTCAAATCCTCCACAAGGGTTTCTATACGAGCAAGGTGAATTTGTTCATTTACTTTGTTTATTTATGAAATTTCAATTATATTTTGAGGTTAATTCCAAAACCAGGGTTTGACCAAGGTAAACCCCTCCCCCCAACAAACAAACCCACTTTTCTTGCAGTTACAAGTACATGACAACAAATTTAAGAGCAGATTCAGATACCCTTTTCGGCTAACTTTCAAGATCCGCAAACATAATTTTTGTTGAAGCAATGCAGGTCAAGGTTGAAATTTTGGGGTAAAATTGCACCCCCACATTTGGGTCAAGGTTGACCAAACTTAGAAAAGGAAAAGATTTCTAGTTTTGTCTGTCTCTGCATTTCTGTTCTAGATTCGGTTGCAGAATTTCCCGAAACTCAACACAGACATCAGAAAATAGGCTTTTCCAGATCTACTATATTTTGAGGTTAGTACTTTTCTTCAATTCATTTAAATTGAGGTTTTAATCAATTCAAATATATTATATACTATTCTTCCATAATTCAGGAATCTAAGGCTTTCTTCTTTCTTCTTATTTCCGATCGATTGATGCATTTGTGCATTAACCATTTTCTTATGTTTGATCAAAGTGGATCTTTCCTTTGTGAAATTTGGGGCTAGGAAGAGAATCTTATATTCCCCCAAAACATTTAAACACATCAACACCATTTCTTCCAATATCTATACATCCATAATACTAACATCTTCCATTTTTCTTCCATTACGCAATGTTCAATGCATACTTCCATCTAGCATCACTTTTTCTATTTAATTCAGTAGGTAGATGGTTGAAAAATTCAATTGGTGCAAGTTTAAACTTATTCAAAGTAAAAAAACAACTGCTTCTTCTATCTTGGTTTTCCCTTCTTCATTTTGGTTGTCATACTTCATGTATCTCATTCCAGAGATTCCTCCATTCTTCTTAAGTAACTCAAGTGACTCATCTAGATTCATTTGTTTTCTACCTGAGCTTATATTCTTATGTTTTCTTAGGTCTTTAGTGTCTGTATCACTGTCTTCTTTCAAGTTCAACTTCCTCCTTGTTTGAATTGTAGCTTTCTTTCTTCTCATATATGTTTTACCTTTTGGCTCAACTACTTGTGTTTTCCTTTTTTCTCTCAATGTAGCACGGACTGGGTGTTTAGTCTAGTTGTCTTAGCACTCGGTGATGCCTCCATTGCTAGTGGCTTCTCCTCTTTTGTGCTATAGGATCCATCCTTTTCTATTTCTTCATCAAATCTGAGATCATTTGATAATTTTTCAATCATTTTATCTGTCCTCCTTTGGGATTTAGGCAATAAGATTTCTTGTTTTCTCTTTTATTTCACCTCCTCATAAGTAGCATATCTTTTTTCTCTCTTGTCAACAAGCTTGGCTAAAAAATATTATATTTGTTGAGTTGTAATATTTGTATCCATCTCGTACTCCATAGGTTGTAGCCACATACTCCTTGGCTCAACTGCCTTTATGATTCATGTGTCGGTGTCCACTTCAAAACATATAGTGTCATGGTATTTCTCAACCAATTGGGGTGCTATCTTGTACTTATTATGCATCTTAGCTTGAAAATTAAGGAAATATTCATTCATAATCATATAAAGATATTCACCTAAACTCAAGATGTAATCATTTATTTGATATATTATAGGCTTCTGAGTGCTCCATGTAACATTACCAATAGTTGGGAACAAATTCATAAAATAGAAATATATGCATACCAGTAATGATCCAAACTTCAAAGTGTTTGTCTTTGCTTTCCTTATGGTATTCATGTTGTATTCTAATTACTTCAGCAAAATCACACATATGTCAATCTGCATGTCCTTCTTCACAATTTTGTACACCAAATCTATAGCTCCACATGGTACGATATCAACCCTTGAACAGTGAAATACTCGATAGGATATAACATTACATGCAAATTTTAGTTCAGGGTCTTCAATAGTGGAAGTATTCAGATCTCTCCCATCCCATTTTGACTTGGTTAATTCACTCAGTTTTTTTTCTCAATTTGCCTTATATCCTTTGGCTTGTCACTAATCGGGTACCCATTTACGATTTGTAAAACATCTTTTTGTGATTTTCACTGGTTGGTCAAGCCACATGAATTGGTCATGGACTCAGCTGAGGACCATTCTTGCCCACTCTATTTTTAATAATTTTGGTATATGAAGGGCGGGAGTCAAACCCTTTGTCTCCAGATGAACATAGTCATCCTTCATCTTTCCATTTGCACACAACATCTGAAATGACACATCAATCTCAGCTATGCATATCTCTTCAACTTTGTAATGTATGAATGCTCATACATCTTCAATCAATATAACCCTCGGTGGAGTTGATGTTAGGGCTCCCATCTTATCAGGTTCTACTGTTATCATTGGAGGTAGCTTATACTTAGGGTTTATGGGTTCAACATTCTCTACAACAACTGGGTTCTTAAGCTTAGGTGCCATATTTTCAAATTCTCTGTTAGATTTACTTAGGGCTTCACATTCATGGTTCATTTGTGCAATTAAAACTATGGAAACACAACTGATATCCAAATACGTTCATCTGATCTTGTAAAAGATTGTAATAGTTTAGGAATACCTTGTCAATCGCTTGAATACACTTGAAGATTCAGCTCAACAAATTTTCTCATAATGTTCTTGAAAATGGTAAGTGACAATGATAGACATTTGATAATCCTTAAAGGATTAGAATTTGTCATTAGTATACAAGAAGATAGTTTTAGTCGGTCAAGATCACCGAGCGAGAGAAATCACCAAGCAAAAACATTAATCGAGCGCAGTGATCACCAAAATGTTTTGAACACCGAGCAGTATATCAACTAAGCACCAGTCTATAGAGACACAACCAAGCACTAGTATACAGAGACATCACCGAGCACCAGTCTACACCTAGAGACAAAATTTCACCATAAAAAGTGGATCTCAACTACACGTCAGCTAAAGCACTTTAGTCTTTAAAATAGTTTTTTTCTTAGTTGGATAACCGTTTCTTGTGGATCAAGAAAAGCGTAAATGATGGATTTAATTAGTTAAACAGATTGTATTCATGCAAACTAGGAGATCAAGGTCAAGTTGTAAACCTTTGATCTTAGAGTTTTTTTCAAGAAAAGCGTGAAACCTAATTAGGTCAAAATCTTGTATATGTAGATGTATTAGTCAATCAAGAATATGATGATTGTAGCTGCCAAGGAAATCTATGGATCAAACAAAGGTTTTCATGCAGAAGGACATATAAAGAAGATTTGAGTTATGAAGAACTACATTCAAGGCTACCGAGAAGAAAAGATGTATTATCCATCACAATAGGTGATATATACATTTTGTGAACTTAATGGATCTGTAATAAAAAATTCAAGATTGTAAGAAATTAGGTCAAATATTTTGTTACTCTCTAACAATTGTAGCAAATAGTAAAATCCTTTACGAATGTGGACTTAACAGTCTCTATGTAAATCTCTTAACCAAGTGCACATATACATTGTGTTGCTAAAATCTCTTAATTGAGTAGACTTAATAATTCTGACATGTTACTCCTAACAGGGTAAGATCATCAGAAGTGATCACAACTTGTAGCCCTAACAGGAACATTTCATCTTGCAGATAGTGAAGCTTTGTGGGTTTCATCCCCACCGCAGTTTTTACCTTCTAACAAGAGTTTCTACATTATTAAATACTTGTGTCACGAGTATATGAGTTTCATGATTGTTTCAATGTTTGTTTACATGCATCTACATTTATGCTATGATATTACATGCCTGAAGTAGAAAAGCTACAATGGCCAGTTATGCAAGAAACAATTACTAAGGTTTAAATTGATAAAAGTTATAAGGGTACTTATTCACCCCTCCCCTTTTAGTACATACCCTTCCATTATTCCAACAATTGGTATCATAGCTAGATCTCTTATTTGGAAAAGTTTAATCACTTGAGAGAAAAGATCATACAATGGAATGTTAGTAATAATTGAGAGGGGGGAGGGGGGGGGGGTGTGAATCAGTGGCCTCAAAAATTTATCCTTTAATAATCAATACACCTCAGATTATTAAGTCCCTACAAGATGCATGCCATGAAATACTTATAATAATTAATTGTCTGTCGGTTTACCTTGTCTGTCCTTATTCTCCTTGATAACCGATAAGTAGTAAAACTATTTACCGATACTTAGTAAATATGCAGAGTATACCAATCAATCCAGAAATGCATATGTTAAATGTAAAACAATAAAGTAATAAACCATACACACATAACACATGGATTTTAACGTGGAAACCCTGTTAAGGGAAATACCACTGGGACCGATACCCCAAATTTTCACTCTTCTGAAGTGAGCCCTGTTAGGAGCCAACCCTGTTAAAGGTTACAAACACACTGTTAAGTGCGACCTTGTTAGAGGATTTTATACATATAGGTTGTCACTTAGTATCTG